>JAOTOM010003597.1:0-168783 GCA_034440615.1 Ashinkailepas kermadecensis
GAGATGACTTTAATGCACACGTTTCGACCTCAATAGGTCTTCATCAGTACAAAACATAGAGCACAACTGAGGACAATATCCGGCAGGTAACAAATCACATTCGCTGCCGTAAATCAAGTGCCAATTCGTGTTCGGCTCTTCGCAATAGATAATATATATATATATATATATATATATATATATATATATATATATATATATATATATGTATATATATATATATATATATGTGTGTGTGTGTGTGTGTGTGTGTATATATTCATAATTTCAGGTCGTTGCCTAATACCAAGATCATGTCCCTCGATTCACCCGCTGTGATCATGATGGACCTTGGCATGACCAAACATGAAGAAATAAGCTATGATATGAGAACTGGGCTAGATTGGCTTGCCAATGCTATTTCCCCTGCCCTACTTATGCCAGTCCTTTAGATCCAAATACGACACTCCTAGTTCTACGCACATCTACAACCGCTGCTATCCACGTGACTGACTGTACACATCGTTTCCCGGCCCCTGCTGTATATTTGCATTCAGGACTCGACTAACAGAGCAAATCATCCCACGGCCACGTGGGCAGCGTGCCAGAGCTTCAGCGTCAGCCCGTGTAGGTGACCTTGAGCATTGACTTAGTATAGTTTCTGGGGACCGTTGCTACGCAACACATACAACTGCGCATGCGCATTGTGCATGCTTAAACGTAAAGTCCCCATAAACAGGGCATGGTGGAGTATCACACACACACACACACATGCATGTCTTCTGGTCTATATACTGGGAAATTAGAAATGTGTATGTTTTTCTCAAACATGAGCATCAGCTGTTTGATACACAAAACATATGTATGTTTTAACATATCTACATATGTATGTATGTATGTATGTATGTATGTATGTATGTATGTATGTATGTATGTTTTTTATGTATATATATATATATATATATATATATATATATATATATATATATATATATATATATATATATATTCAAGATTTCTGACATATCAAATCCTAAGAACGGCAGGTGATCAATGATATTGATTGGTTGATAGGTCAAGCATATCCATGATGGGCAGCCATCAAGAAATATGAATTGCAACTGCAATAATGCCAAAACTTGGAAGTTGAAGTAGTAGATATTTTCAGCAGAATGTGGCTCGAGCTATACTAAAAGACCAATACATGGCACAATACTAGCATTGTAGCACATTGTATTAAGATGACTCCTCAATACCTGCCACTGACAGGCTCTCATAGAAAACAGCAAAGTCCAAAGCGGTTTAAGAATGCACAGCTTAATGGGTACATACGTTTCTAATCAAAAGCAAACAACAGAAGGTAGTCATGGGCAATGTTTGTTTTATTCATCTTTGAATAATATCATGCACGTTATGACACACACAATAGTTGTAATTTGCATCACTCCACTACAGATTCACCATTGAAAACTTAGTGTTCATCTTCAAGCATTACATTATATCATCTCAACCAAAATTACGTGGTCAGATTGTCTGCTCCACGACCGGTGGTGCACGGTTTTATATTTCATGCTACATTCGGTATTTGGCATTATATGAAAACTAGCAGGCATAAAATTCAATTGTGGATGATTAATGAACACATTGACATCAAAAACAACTTTGATACAGCACTATGCATCAAATAAATTGAAAGCGAAATCAACAACACCATAATTTATTCATTTTAATCAGTGCTATCACTGTTCAGCATTCACTTATGGCCTCGGTGCTGGAAATACAGGTATTAAGTTTCGATCGTTTTCTTCCACGTTTTACCTTTAATGCACCAGGTACAGATTGCCACTTGCCCATGAATTCCTCGACTTCCATATTTACTCTTGCTTAAAAAATGAGGTAGTATAATTTAATGCAACCGCATTTATCTTCACATAAATATATTCAAACCAGCGCACGGTATCACCACTGAAGATCCAGATCACTACCTAATTACTTTTGGGAGTGCAAACATTGATTTTCCTGAGTCATTGATGTATTGGTGACAAGATATGTGATATAGATGCACATAAATATGCGTGCGGTGACTTCGGTGCAAATCTGTTTTAGTCATGGGTCATTTTACCAAAAATGTATGGTTGGACACAGTAGTTCCAAGGCTTCCCACACAAAATAACTTCGCTGAAGATTAAATTAGACAATTATTTTTCAGTGAATGCAATGCTGCCAACAAACAAGCGATTAAGCTGGACTCCGTAGCACTCTCGGACCGAAGGTAGCGACGCCACCCCAACTCTCTGTGGACGTCCGCTCCTCGTCGCGGTGTCTATCGGCTCTCTTGATGTAAAAACCGGGTATGCAGATGGCTTCATCTGGATGGTTTTGAAGACAAATGCGTTTCGAAAAGCAGAAGACATCAATATCGCGGTCACTGATTAGCTGATTTACACTATCTAATTTTGGAATCAAAAAGAGCGCGTTTAAATGGATCACTCGTAAAAAATCACCGCCGGCTCTGCCCCCCCCCCCGCCATCACGTCTCGCGATGACGTCATTTAAGGACCTGCGCAGAAAGCTGCGCAGTAGGCATGACGCCACCTGGTACATATCGACTTGGCGAGCAGCTAGACCTCCGACACTTGCATCTCCGAGGACATTAGCCGGGTGCATTCATATTCCCACCCAATACATGGGAGTGGTAACATTCACCAAAATGCAGATCTGAGTGAATGCGGTCATGTCTCATCTCAAATGACTCCTCATGTCAAGTTGAACCCAAAACTATCCGTTCTGAACTTATCCGTTGCCAACTTTCTGGGCTGCATACTTATAGTTCGGTTTTTGTGTAATCTTTATTTCCCATAGGCTTTAGCATGGGGATGATTAGGCCGGCCCTACAATTTGTCTAATTTTTTGGCATGCGAGCAGCTACACCTCCGACACTTGGCTTCCCGATCAAATTACCCGAGTGCATTCATATTCCCAACCAATACATGAGGATGGGGAACATTCACCAACATGTCGATCTGAGCAAATGTGGGCATGCTTTTTTCAAATTTTTTTTTCTATTTTTTCCAACAACTTTTGGTCTATTCATCTCAATGACTCCTTTCAGCTACCCTTCTTCCTGTTTTGCCCTTTCTGGCTCTCTTATGGTTCGGCTTTGACGTTTTTTCCCCGGCTTTAGCTGGGAGCTGGGTGTGTGTACCGACCTCTGTTGTTGTTTTGGCTGGGAGCGCTACACCTCCGACACTTGGCTTGCCGATCAATTAGCCGGGTTATTCTATTCCCACCCGATACAGGTTTGGGACCTCACCAGCGATCGAGCGAATGCGTTCATGTCTCATCTCAATGACTCCTCGTGACGCTGAACCCAACTATCTTTGTTATCTTATGCATTGCCACTTTTTAGCGCATACTTCGTATTTTTTTTGACGTATGCTTTTTTCCTATAGGCTTTAGTACGAGGAGCACGGGTGCGATTTGATCAATTCCTTTGATTTGTCTCTTTTTGGCATACGAGTAACCACACTCTCCGACACGTACATTTCCGAGCAAATTAGTTTGTATCCATATTCCCACCCAAAACATGGGGTGGGAACATTCAACAAAATGCACATCTGAGTGAATGCGGTCATGTTTCATCTCAAATGACTGTACGTATCACACGCCGAACTCAAAACTATTCTTCCTGAAACTTTATAACGGGCCACCATATTCAGATGTGATTTTCAGCGCAGGATCTGCGTGGGCTGCCCGCGTCTTGGCCCTCGTTTCAGCCCGGATTGTGCCATCGATGGCCAACCGCATTGTTGTTTGTTGTGTATATGTCTACCTACCTATTTGTATATATATATAATAACATGAAGTAATGTTTTTCGCCCAAGGCGTAGTTATAGAGAAAAACCTGATGGCCAATGGAGCTTTATAGATCATTAGGATCTCCATTAGAACCTTTTATTCGAACTCAACGTTTCGTTACCTTGCGTAACATCTTCAGGAGCAATACAGTACACCAATGACTATACAACAACACAGAGTTACTCTATCATTCACACAGTGACTGAAAACACACGGATGCAAGATGAAGCACGATCCGTTTCATTTATCAATCCTCCCGCCTCTCAAAAGTTTTTTTTTCAAGTTAATGCGTCCCCAACCCACATAGTAGACTTTGCATTATAACGTTTCTAGACTCTAATAAGAAACCGCGACATAACCAGGAAAACCAATCGCCGATTCAACGGTTGGATGGTGCCGGAGGCAGCAAAGCCGCGCAGCACGTAGGTATTTTTCAGGCGTTTGTCTTTAGAGCATAGTATATGTTCTGAAGTGTCTATGGACATGAACTTAGGAAATCTGCATTTATTTGTAGTAGGTTGGTCGAGGCCACTGGTGCTTTTCCGTTTTCGCTGAAACTTGCTTTTTGGAATCCATGATCCTCCCAGCGCCCGGACAACTATCTTGGGGAAAGAAATCCAGGTATCCACAATTAATTTGTATATGTTTTGGGTTCGCTTCACTCCCACGTTTCATTTGAGAGAGATTTAAAGTGTTAATGGCAACAAATGTGTTTGTACAAATATGTCAGAAAATTTCGATTATCGAAATGAGATGAATATCAACATTTCGTTAAAGTGATTTGCCTTAACGAAATTTAATTAGCTTGCCGAGTGGTCCTTCTTCACGGAGCCAGCTTACTTTCCCAATGGGCCCCAGGCCTTGTAGTCGGCCCCGCCATTAAACCAATAATCAATCCGCAATCAATCAATCACCTTACTTCCCATATGGCTTTCGGCACAGAATCTGCGTGCACTGCCCAAAATGGGACCATACACAGATTGCCCACGTCCAACCCTTCGCGGGTTCATTGACACCATCGATGTATGATGGGGCCACCATATTTCAGATGTGATTTTCAGCACCCAGGATCTGCGTGGGCTGCACGCGTCTGGCCCTTCTTTCCTTGAGTTGTGCCATCGATGGCCAATCACATTGTTGTTTGTTGTGTATATGTCTACCTACCTACTTGTATATATATATATATATATATATATGTATATATATATATACAGGCCACACATGCAGTCCGTGTGGCGATGACGGCGCCCACACACTGCAGTCCATGATAGACAATGGGAAAAGGGTAGCTACACATCCGCCCAGGTGGTGAACGTGACGGAAATTCGCCAAGTTAAGCCGTTTCCAGAACCAGACCCAATCGTGAAAAACGCTGAAAAACCTCACTTCCGCTTTTCACACCTCCCTCGCGTACGCGTGACGTGTGACCCAGGAACGGTTGACATGGCGATGTTGGCATTGTCGTGGCAACACTAAGGTGGTTTACAGTGTCTTGGTCTGGTGTCGATGGTCACTTGGTTTGGTGTCGATCAGTCCATTGGTTGTCGAGATATGGCGCTCTGAATCGGGTCGATCGGGAGCGCTAAAATTGGTGAAAAATCTCGGTTTTACATGCTACTCCTATGGACGGCCGATGACTCGTGCTCTCAGGGCGTGACATCACGCGCAGCACGTTGATCCGATCGTGACGAAATTTTTGTTCAGTGTATAGCCAACATTTGGGGTTTTCATGTGATGTCAGCCATATTTAGCTAGCTGTGTTGTGAACCGTGCCAAGCGCCAATATGTGCCGGTATCGGTCTGGGTCGGGAATGTTATGAATCCCCATTTTAAACCAATGTGGGGTCGTGCAAACTTTGAGCACGTTCCGTGACCGACTTCCACCTTACGACGATGGAACTCGGCACAGCACATCATAAATCGATTGTCTGTCGGCTGAGTTCAAGTACGTGCGGCCCATAGTCTGACCTGCACACGACGGCAATGGACGGAAGAACAAAAGACGACAGATATATATATAGATATATTTACATGTATATATGTGTATATATATATACGTATATATATATATGTATGAATATATATATATATATATATATGTATATATTATATGTATATATATATATATATATATATATATATATATATATATATATATATATATATATATATATATATATATATATATATATATATATATATATATATATATACTAATACACATATATATATATATATATATATATATATATATATATATATATATATATATATATATATATATATATATATATATATATATATATATATATATATATATATCTATATATATATATATATATATACATATATATATATGTATATATATATATATTTAGATATAATATATCTATATATATATATATATATTATATATATATATATATATATATATATATATATATATATATGCACATCCACGTGGCTTAGAGGCTTAACCCGCGCACACGTCCGGGGAGCAGATATCTGCCCCCCTACCCAGTTTTTCCTGTTTGCCGCCATACTAATCAGGTTAGCAAGGCCAAACCTCATGGCTGCTCATTGGTCTTTAACGCCCGTCATGGCAGAAGAGGAACACAGGGTGCCACAAGTTCGCACCAGTGACCCACAGAACCGAAATAGTTAATTAACTGTATACCGATGCGGGGCGTGTGCTAATGGTAGTTGGGTGAAGTGAGACGAGTTAGTGCGCGCTCTGATGCATATTTTGTATTGATATTATCGCAGTGACAGATCATCAGTCTGCACTGGGATTCTGACAAGGTATGGGATGATCTGCAGATCTGTAGATCATCACATTGCATTACATTATAATACTGTACTGCAACACCTTATTGTATTACATCTATTGTGTATTTATGCTATTTTATTTTACTACACTGATGTAGACAGCCCACGCTACAATTCGATTCATTTCAGGCTCAACATGTCTCAATGCATGCGTCAGCGCCAAATTTGGTCTCAAATAGTTCACGATGAATATGCTTACTCAGTCAATGACGTTCATCTTTTCGTTTCCAGAATGTGGGGTTTGAAACACCAGAAAGTTCATATTATAGTGGTTGGCGGAGTTATAATCCATTCAGTGTTGTCGGTGAAATACGATCGTGCATTTTTTATATGCTGACATTGGTGCATAAATATATTGTATAAGGTGAAAACATTGATGTTTCTGTTCTTCCTACAAGTGACGATCTGGAATTTCACAAATCACCCTTCGTTGCTTCTGCATTTACAAAATAGCATTGTGACTGTCTCGAAGGTCAAACTAGGTCACTTTATCTTAGGTCACAAGTTCAGGGTTAAAAAAACGCATGAACAGAAATTTCGAAAGTGACACAAGATGCAGTGGAGCATGACGAGTTTAGCGACATGTAGCTTTGTGCAATTCGTGTTACTCTTCACTGAGTTCCAGGCCTCCAAAGAGTTCGGTGGCCACTTGAATATGTCCGAGGCTATATCTCCTTAACCGTTGCTCGGATTTTTCTCAAAATTGCATAGCAGCTGGAATATAGTGGCAAACTGGCTCTATATGAGTATTATCCTTGGAATATGAAGTGTAGGCTGTTATTTTGGCCCCTTCACTTGTCGATTTGTCGTGGAATGGGCCACCTACTACAATTCGGAGGCATTTATGCCATTTTTGTCTAGCCCTTGACCTCACAACGAGTTAGAATACTTGTGCAACACAACACTCAATATCAGATGATTAACATTCTCATCCCCCTCACGTGCCTCGAACGCCAAAAGGCTTGTATTTCAGTAACATGACATTCTAAACACATCATAACAGGCCACGATAAACTAGCACAAAAACAACCATGCATGTCTAATTTAGAACGGATATGTAGAGTTTTATGGACAAAACACTATTTTTGTTTTACTTCGAAATATAACACATCGAACTTCATTTCTGCACTTTTTTCAAATCGCAATGTGACTGTCCCGAAGGTTAAATTGGGTCATGTGACTATAAGTCACGATGGCACGATTTCAAAGAACCCGTAAGCGAAAATTCAGCAATAACCAAAATATACAGTGGAATGTTGTGAGTTTACCGATATATGCTTTTGTATAATTCGGTTTGTTCTTCATTGTGTTAAGGAACTCAAAATACACCATTGTCAGGTGGCATCTCAGAAATGTCAGAGGCTATAGCTCCTTGACCATTAACCTGATCTTTCTAAAAATGGCATAGCTGGATTCAGTGCATCAGATAACCCAACACAATTATTTTAATCAAAATATAAAATATTGGGTGTTATGCTCTTGTCGATTTGTTGTGGATGGGCCTGCTGTAGATTCGTCATGTCGAGACCAAAAGTTGACATTATGACACCATGTGCACAAGAAAGCTGTGAACAGCGACCAAGTTTCGTGGAGCCACTCCTAATAGCAATTGAGATTGAAAAGCATGAAGAAGGGAGTGGGACTGAATCAGCATCATAAGGAATCAGGGTAAGACTAGGCAAGGAATATGCTTTCGTTAGCCTGGGAGAAATATGGGAAACATTGGCATTGTTTGATTGAAACATTGACATGATGTCTGAACCATCACTACCCACCCCGGATCTGCAGCCATATGCAGTGGACATCAGATTGTCTGCATTTTCTCTTTAGGCCCATTTAGCCCATTTAGGCTCCCGACAAATCGACAACACCCAATATTATATATTTGGATGAAAATATTTGTGTGGGGTTATCTGATGCGTCGAATCCATCCATAACTCCTTGACAGGTCAACGGTCAAGGAGTTATAGCCTCGGGCATTTCTGAGATGTCACCAAAGAAGGGTGTATTTTGATGTCCATAATACAATGAAGAACAATCCGAATTGTGCAAAAGTATATATCGTTGAACTCACAATAATCCACTGCATCTTTTGGCTCTTTCGGAATTTTCGTTTACGTGCCATTTCGAATAGTGATATCGTGACCTAACGTAACGTGACCTACTTTAACTATCGGGACAGTCACAATGCGATTTGAAAAAACGCAGAAATGTAGTTCGATATATTATCTTTCGAAGCAAAAATAAATAAAAATAGGGTATTGCCCCTGAAAATATACATATCCGTTCAAAATTAGGCATGCGTGGTTGTTTTTGCGCTAGTATGCCGTGGCCTGTTTTAATATTGGTTTACAACAATATATTACTGAAATACAAGCCTTTTGATGTTCGTGGCACGTATCCCATCACGTGCAGGTATCCCATCACGATGAGTAATCCCATTCATCTTGAACTGCTTGAGAACAAATTTGGCGCGGACGCATCCATTGACACATGCTGAGCCTAAAATGAATCGCATTGCATCATGGGCCGTCTACATCGGTGTAATAAAATAAAGCAACCGAATGGCACAATGCAATGCAATACAATAATTTGCTACAGTATAGCATTATAATGCAATGCAATGCAATGATCTACAGATGTGCAGATCATCCCACACCTTGTCAGAATCCCAGTTCAGACTGACGATCTGTCACTGCGATAATATTCGGGAAGCGCTCAGTGAGGTGGGTCTTGACGTCCATTGCCTCCTGCTTTGATACAAATATGAATTTGATGCAGTTGGCTAGCTTGTGCGACACATACTCAAACATATCCTCCGCCGTCAGGATCTGGCTGTTAAGCGAGCGCTTGAGGTTCTCTTGAGCCGCGGCACGCTTTGGCTGTGCCCCCGATGCCGTCGCAAGCGTCCATGCCATGATATGTGAAAAAGCCACTCACAGGGTACCTCAAAATCTGCCTGATGGTGACACACATTGACGAAGTCATGTTTATTCGTATACTGCCGTCTGTGAAATACATATTTTTGGAGGTCAGGCACTGCGGTCCGAATTTCTTGGATAAGCCGTTGTAGGAACGCATGCACCATGTCAGTGTTGTGTTTTGTGCCGTCAGAGATACAGCAGTAGCTCTGATGGCACAGTACCTCGTCCTCACGCCAGTACACTACAAACGGGTGCCCCGTACACAGGGACGAATCCCAGTGGAAGCCTTGAGCTACATCCTGCACCGCAAATTAATAATTTTCGGCGAAATCGTACTAGGCAATCACTTCGCCCTCCTTGGCAATAGCCTTTGCGTAGGTGAAGTGCTGGCCTTGTTTGTCAGCCACAAAGTGGTGTTCGATCAGCTTCACGGTTTGCGGGCTGAAATATCGCATGCTTCCCTCTTTGGTCTAAACTAGTTCTGCCAGTGTACAGCGATGCGTGCTCATCCATTGTTTGTACCTAATATAATTATCCATGTCATCATCTGGGGCTAAATCATCTTCCCTCTCTTCTCCTGGTTTGTCCGCGAGAAGAATCCTTAGAAAGTTCATCACCCCGTCTTCACCAGGACAGTCCTCACAGTTGTGCATCATGCAATCACGGTTTTCAATGTGTCACATACACATGCATGCCAAATACAGAGTGATCGAGGAGGTTGCGGTATTTGAGACCGGGAAGGCCGAGAGCGGATATGAGCAGTTTCGGGTTTTCATGATAATTGCACATGCACACCGAGTGCGTCCCACTGCTGCCTGCCAAGACCCAATGCTTCGGATGAAGGGTGGTAAAGGTTAAGAAGCCAGTGCGTGGGTTTTCAGAGTTTTGCTTGTATATATCATATATCTCACACAAATTTTCCAAAGCAAACCTTTTCTGAACTCTACTTTTGGTACCATCAACCTGTCGCACCGTGACACGGTTGGTCTTGCCGAGACACATTCGGCTGATCTGATCCGACGGATAAAATAGCTATGCTTTCATCTTGACTGCGTCCGACACCATCAGAAATGTCCTCGCTTCACAGGCAGCACGTTCAGCGAGAGCGAGCAGTGAGCACTGGGCACCCAAACACGGTGCCACCCCTTGTTTGTGCCCTTCCTGATATTTCACTACGTTCGTAGATTTTTATTTTCGCGATGTAATACATTGTTGTGCAAATGGTTTCTCGGTTATCGGAGTGTGATTGCTATATTGTGGATGCTTCTCTCTCCTTGTAATTCATGGCAAGGTATAACTCATAAATCATCTACTACCACAATTTAGAGACATTTCTGCCATTTTGTTTGACCCTTGACCTCACGAGTTAGAACACTTGTGCAACACAATATTCAAGATCAGATTACTAACATTATCATCCCATCACGTGTCTCGAACGAACAAAGCCTTGTATTTCAGCAATATGCCGTTCTAAATACATATTCATATAGGTCACGATAAACTAGCGCGAAAACAATCATGCATGCCTAATATGAAACGGATATGTAGAGTTTTAAGAGCAAAACATTATTTTTTAACTTTTTTGCTTCGAAAGATTCCATCGAACTTCATTTCTGCACTTCTTTAAATCGCATTGTGACTGTCCCGGAAGGTAAAATATGTCACGTGACCTAAGGTCACGATGTTACGATTTCAAATATCTCGTAAACGATAATTTTGAAATAGCTAAGAGATACAGTGGGTCATTGTGAGTTCATCGATATATACTTTTGCACAATTCAGATTGTTCTTCATTTACTTATAGACCGGAAAAGATACCTTTGTTAGGTGACATCTCAATGATGCTCGAGGCTATAACTCCTTGACCGTTGACCTGATCTTTCTAAAAATGGCACAGCTGGATTCGGCGCATCAGATAACCCCACACAAATATTTTGATCAAAATATAAAGTATTGAGTATTATTTTGGCCTTTTCAATTTTCGATTTGTCGTGGAATTGCCCATTCCATATGGCGGTCTTGGCCAATTTCATTCGGTTTGGTTTGAAGAACACACTCAAGAAGAGCTAGATTGGATTTCACATGGACGTATTGTGGCATATTGGTGCAAAACACTATTTCTCTCTTCGTTCCTGTTGTGATTTCAATTCAGGTTGGTTGTGATAAGTACGTTCCGTCGTGATCCCTCTGCCTTCCCCGCCGATCCTCGATTCCTCTGGCAGCGATATTGACATGCAGATCCCGAGACCTCCGCCTCCGGTTTACAGTAATGTGTCATTGCGGTTGGTTCGAGGTTAGGAATCCACCATAGTTATCAGTTCAATATGTCCACCAATGGATTCAACAACAACCACTCAGGCAATCATCTCACATAGTCCTTCTCAATACAATGCCATAAATATCCGCTTCTCGTGCCTATTAAACCACTCGTGATATCCGGCTATGCCTAGCCATCACAGTCGGAACGCAGACATGACTTCATGAAATACATAGCCAATCGGCATCTAGCGGATCGGCCCTTTAAATATATTAATAAATATCCGTGTTTAACTAATTATGCAGTTCCTAGTGGTTAAAACATTTGTCATCGTGGTTTTCATCGCTTTTTAACCTCATAGAACTATACATGCAGGTTTCTAAACAGAGTCTCCTTCTTCATTCATCAGCAGCACGGGGCATATGGAAAAGTTCTTGACTGGATTGAAACATTGCTAAGGGGAAGGAAACAAAAGGTAGTATGCAGTGGATATCAATCTGAATGGAATAATTATGATTGGTGTGCCACAGGGCTCCGTTCTAGATACTCTTCTATTTATAATCTTCATGAACAATATTGAGGTTAGGTTGAGGAATAGGCTGCTCAAATTTGCTCATCATATCAAACTGGTAACAATGGCTACGCGACCGGTCCTCTGCATGGACCCGGCCGGTCGGCCGGTCGGCCAGTCCGCGACCTTTTTGCGGCCAGCCGACCGGCCGACAAGAGACGTTTCCCCGGTGCGCTTATCGGTGGGGTGTGGGTTATCAGCGATAGATAACACACATGCCAAATCGGACGCACCGGGGTGTGCGATGGAGAAGGCAGGCTTCACCAGGAGAGGGAGTGGACATAACCTGTTGACAGAAAACGGAGACACAGCCGCATGATTTCACCGTCAGGGCTTCGCTAGCTTCTCTAGCGGACAACTGAGGAACTATTTTTGGACGTTGTGAACTCTGGACGTTATGAACGCTCCCTCTGAAGCCAGTGTTGGACGTTGTGATCCTTGGACGTCATGAACTCTGGACGTTATGAACGCACCCTATCCGATACATTTTTGACTTTTTGGACTTTATTTCGCATTTTGGACGTTATGATCCTTGGACGTTGTGAGCTTTGGACATTATGAACTTTGGCATTAAATGAACTCTGGGTGTTATGAATGCTCCCCTATCCGGTCGGGGGTAGTCGGGGCGGATGTGGAGGTTCGGGATCACCGACAGCCCAGGTGGCTGGCGATCTCGGGGGGGATGGGTCCACGTGTCGCGGCACGTTAACAGAGCCACCGTCAACGTGAGCCGAGCACCGTGAATGTAGCGGCGGGAGGCCGCGCCGGTCCACCGTCCCAGGTGGGAATGTAGCGGCGGGAGGCCGCGCCGGTCCACCGTCCCAGGTGGGAATGTAGCGGCAGGAGGTCGCGCCGGTCCACCGTCCCAGGTGGGAATGTCGCGGCGGGAGGTCGCGCCGGTCCACCGTCCCAGGTGGGAATGTCGCGTCGGGAGGCCGCGCCGGCCCACCGTCTCAGGTGGCAGATCGCTTCATCCTGCAAGCGGGCCGCCGCGGCTGACGTTGCCAGGCCGAGTGTCAGGGAATGCGTCGAGTACTGCGGGCCAAGCTGTGAACAGGCACTGGGTGAGCCGGTCCCGGGACAGTGGCGCGCTGTCGGCAGTGGTGAGCAAAGCCTAGCCGGCGCTGGGCAAAGGCCGCAGGTCCTGCTACAAACCAACGCCCGCGCCGAGGACCTACATCTCTGGGTCTCGCATGCCTGCCATGCGTGCCCATGACGGGCATGAAGAGCGTGACGGGCCGCCCCTCTGGTTGGTTTTGTGCATCCGGAGTGTAAGGCGCCATCCGGAGTGTAAGGCGCCATCCGGAGTGTAAGTCGCCATCCGGAGTGAAAGGCGCCATCCGGAGTGTAAGTCGCCATCCGGAGTGAAAGACGCCATCCGGAGTGCAAGGCGCCATCCGGAGTGTAAGGCGCCATCCGGAGTGTAAGTCGCCATCCGGAGTGAAAGGCGCCATCCGGAGTGTAAGGCGCCATCCGGAGTGTAAGGCGCCATCCGGAGTGTAAGTCGCCATCCGGAGTGTAAGCCGCCATCCGGAGTGAAAAACGCCATCCGGAGTGTAAGGCGCCATCCGGAGTGTAAGGCGCCATCCGGAGTGTAAGGCGCCATCCGGTGGCGTCGGACGGCGTTGTTGCGCCGTACCCCGCGGTCGCCAGCTCACGGGTACTCGGGTACTCGGGTACCAGTACTCGCCATACTCACGGGTACTCGGGTACTAGTACTCGCCATACTCACGGGTACTCGGGTACTAGTACTCGCCATACTCACGTGTACTCGGGTACGCGGGTACCAGTACTCGCCATGCTCACGTGTACTCGGGTACACGGGTACCAGTACTCGCCATACTCTCGGGTACACGGGTACACGGGTACCAGTACTCGCCATACTCACGGGTACTCGGGTACACGGGTGCTGCGTAAGCCGCCGTAGAAGGCTAGGACACATGCCGTCCGGGTACGCGGGGCCTAGTACCGTGTCAGGGCCAGGGGCAAGTGGCCTTTCAGCTAGCACAACCGGCCGATATTAAGGGCGACGCGCCGGGGCGACAAGCTAGAGCCGCGCGGTCGCCGCCGATGAGCCCCGAAGCCGCATGTGGGCGAAGAAATATACCAGCGTGTCACACTGGGTGAGTACGACCCGATGACGGGACGCAGCGCAGAGCGCCAAGTAGTGCGTCTCGCCGGCCGCGTAAAAGCGCCACGTGGCGGGCGCCTCGTCTGCTGGCAGGACTGGCTGTGTTGATCACACCTTGTGGGGGGGGGGCTCAGCTGCTGGCTGACCTGGGTCTGTCGGTCAGATCTGGGGGAGGGGGGGGGGAGGGTGGTGGACTTTGTCGCCGGCCGATGCAGTCAGGACTGATCTGGAACATTCCGGCCGGGTCTCGTGATGTGGGCGGGCGTAGCACAAGGCTGCCGAGTGTGGACTCTGGAGCGGTTGCATCAGTGTTCGAAAGGCCACGGCGTAATTGTCACGTGAAGCGAGACTAGTTCACGTGATTGTCGTGGGCACCGCTCTGCGTGCTGCTGCACACGCTGCATGTACACATCTGAGCTTCGGTTGTATATAAACAGGTCGCGTGAAGCCGCGCACGAACCCAAATCTCAAGGCCGGATCAGTAGACTACTCAGCAAGCTGAAGACGTCCCAGAGTTAACGTTCGTGCGTTGTCCCATTGCGAACTCCGAGACCTGCGCAGTGGGGTAGGTCGAAAATAATTTCTATATTTATTTTCGACCTATAATAAAATCATGTACGACGAACGGGGTGTGTAATAGCCGAAAATATTTTAATTATATTTTTTATCGATATTGATCGACGGCGGCCAGCGGGACAACTATCGTCACAGTGCCACTTCTTGTAACTACTGCTACGAGAGTTGGTTGTGACGGATTCTTAACCCGCCCCATCTCAGGGGTCTTGGGCGTCCCTGGACCAGAAGGTTTTTTTCGTGAAAGCGGAAGAACTACGGCGCTACGCGCCGTAATTTTTTTGGTACCTTTTCCTTCGTTATTTGTGCATCTCACCTGAAAATTTTTACCTGAGGTCATGTAAGGTCATTGACCTAGCTCAGATCTGGCAGCAAAGAACCACCTCCAAAACGTTTGAGGATCGATAACTCATACACATGAAGAGATATTGAAATGAAACTTGCTTGGTGAGTGCAATTGGGCAGTGCGGTCAAAACGCGTACCTGGGATTTTTGTGTGAGGTGAAGTGCAGATTAGGTCAAGCTAAGTCCATCCGAGGTCACGGCCAATTTTAGCCAATTTTGGAACAATTTTCTTATTTGTGTAAGATGCATGTTCTTCCAACATCATTTTTTTACCTTAGTTTGCATGCCGAAGCATCAAGAGAAGTTTGCTTTTTTGCAATTTGCTTGACCTTCGTCAAGTGGTCATGATAAAGTGCGCAATGTTGGCTAAGCCTATTTAGGTATCGCTGTTTGTATGGCTTATTTCTAGTTTGTATGGCCTAAATAGTATCAAAGTTGCACTACTCGACCTAGATTGCCCTAATATAATATGCAACTGCAAAATGTTTTTGAAAACTCGATTTTATTATCCAAAATTATCTAAAAGTGGTAGTCGTACAATTTTCGGACCCTATTCTTCGAGCGCTTTCCGATGGTACCCCGTTCGTTTTCGTGCAACGCTTAGTTTGGAAGTTATACTTTAAGGTTAGTCTTTAAGGACCCCTCCCCGAGAGGGTGATGATCTGACCGGAAATGCTTGCCGGAGGGTTAAGATTGGTGCCGTGGTGCAGGTAACGGGCCACTGGAGCCAACGGACCCCGCAAATTCTTAGGGGTACCCCAGCCATTGTTAGGTCATTCCTGTGGTGCGCAGAGAGTGGCAAACCCAACCGTTGTAGGGACACTCCTGCAGTCTGCAGATTGGGCACCCTGGCAGTTTTAGGGGCATACCTGCTGTCAAAAAATGAGCACTGCGACCATTGTAAGGGCATCCCTGTAGTCTTCAGAAGGGCATTTCGGCCTTTGCAGGGACGTTCCCGCAGTTTGACGAGTGGCATCCCTGCCATTGTATCGGCACTCGTGTAGGCTGCAGAGTAGCCCAGCCAATGTAGGTGCACCCCTGCACTGTGCAGAGTAGCTCCACGGTGTCGGTGTAGGGGCAGCTAGCTGCAGAGGGACGCCCCAGCATTTGTATTAACACTCCTGCAGTCCTCCTGCAGTTGAGGCGCACACCAACCATTGCAGTCTGGAGAGAGTGGTGCCCCAGCCGCCATAGGGGCACTCCTGCATGCTGGAAGGAGGGGTTCTCGGACATTGCAGGGTTACTCTTGCAGTCTAAATGATCCCTACTCTGCAAATGGGAACGACCCCACCAGTCATTGTAGAGACATCCCTGCAGTATGTAGAGAGGCACTCCAGCCGTTGTAGGGGCATTCCTGCAGTCTGTAGAGAGGAACTTCAGCCGTTGTAGAGAGAAACTTCAGCCGTTGTAGAGGCAGCCCTGCAGTCTGTAGAGAGACACCCCAGCCGTTGTGGGGGCACCCATGCAGACTGCAGAGAAGGACACACCAGAAGCTTTAGAGGAATATCAGCAGTTGCTGGGGAACTGCTGAAGAGAGGAGCATCCCAGCAGTTGTAGGGGTAGCCTGGTCTGGTAAGAGCACTCGCGTGCAGTGCAGGGACACCCCAAGCTAACAACATTACAGGGCCCTCTGGGGCTCCTGTATTGTAGGGGCTCGGGTGTCTCTGCAATAGAACCTCACGCCAGTAATTATAAATGAACATTATACTTGCAGGGGTAAGTCATGCCTGTAGGGAGGCGCACTACAACAGCTGTAGGAGACCCCTGAATCATCCCAGCAGCTTTAGTGCATTGTGGCCTTGTAGGAGTACGCCCGTACAGCAGAGGAATACCCAAGTAGCTATGGGGGCTTGGTCATCTGAACAGTAGCTAGCAGTTGCAGAATAATGGTGATACTATGCAGCGTAGTGTACGCCAGAAATTATAGAGGTATCCTCGATTTGTATGGGCACATGGACCCACTGTAGAGGGCATTCCAGAAGTTGTTCGCACACCACAGAAAAGATGCGCACTCCAGCAGTTGTAAGGGCACCCCTACGCAGTAGGAAGAGGGGAGGGGGCATCCTGACTTTGTAGGGTGTGTAATAGACAGAAATGCAACCCACTCAGGGCAGAACTGCAATGCTCATAATTCTAACTCTAGTTCCCCAGGCAAATTATGGTGCTGCTCAAGCACAACCTGCCGGCAAAAATCGGCTTTTGGGGACCATGGCCACTCCGCCCCCTGGCTCCAATCTCGGTACTTAAATATAATATATAAAATTATGTCCAATTAATATCGAGATGGGAGGGGCTAGGCGATGAATAAAGATTCAATGTAGGGTGACTTTCCTTTAATAAATGCACTGCATCAATGCCATCTTTAGCAGGCACTAACTTTGTGTCTCTTTGCGGGTGCAGATGTATCTATGAATCAAATGTGTGCACCCACAAGCATTACTGGTGTGCCAACAAAGTTTGCAAAGAATCTGCGGAGGGTACCCTCCGCTCAACATAATTATTTGTCTTTCTGCCATTCCAATCCTAGTAGGGGGCACCCGGATGGAGACAATGGGGCATCCAGGGGAAGGGCACTCCTCTGGTGCCGCCATCCCCCGAAACAAAATTAATTGTTTCCATTGGTGGTTCCACCAACTGATTCCTGTGGGGAGGAGAACATTGGTGTAAGAACCCGGAAATTATTGGTATGAAAGAAATGGCTGAAAATGCCATTTTCCCGGTGCATGCTCATCGGTTCAATGCTTAAAGGGAAGATTATTGCTATGGGTTATGTAGTATATTGGCGATAGAACAAATAAATGCAAGCCTGACCAATTAGTTCCTGCATTCATGGACCAGATGCACTTTCGCTCGATCTTTCCATGCAATACCATAGGTGTAATGTTAAATTTGATGATATGATAAATGTGGGGTACGAGTCTCCCACATCTCGGACGGCCGAACCGCCCACGCAGGTTTCCACTACCCGGGGCACAACCGTGGATTGATGCAGGAAGGATCTAAATTTCGCTCACCGATACCAATGATCCTCCCTAAAAAAATAGCCATATGGAACACTTATCATGAGCACAAAGCGAAATATGGCTGTGTCAGGGTCTGATCGTGAACCACACGCGTCACCTTCTATCATAAACCACACGGACAGCCAAAGAGGCTTATTGTTAGCAGGCTCGGACCATGGAGCTGAAATACGGACAGCCATCGAATGTAGTGACGTATTAGTCCATATTCCCACAGTTACAGTACGGCTCCTACAGCTTAACACTCTATGGCAGAGGGCGGATATTCGCCAAAAGGTGCGGTTATGCAACCTTTTTTTTAGAAAGGTTTTTCAAAGGTTCAAAGGTTTTTCTAGAAAAACCTTTGAAGAAAACTTGTGCCGCAGAGCGACGGAGTGTTTGCGGATAGCTCGTGGAGCATCCTTTCCGCGACTTTTGTCGAATTTTCCGATGCTATGTCTAGTCACAAAGCTACCACGCAATGAACGAAATATCCTTCAGCCACTTTCTGGAAAAGCCTCAGCTTTTCGTGGCTTCTGACGATTTATTGCACTGCGGGAGCAATGTTTGCTCTGATGGACCACTTGGGGTTTATCCTACGAAGATGACATGGGTAATTTACCTTTTTAAGGTCATCCGAGGTCACGACCTTAGGTGACTTCTGATTACAATTTCCGGGTTCTAAGCCAGTTTATCGTAATTTTTGGTGCCTTCAGCTGACCTGTGCCTTCCTTGTATGATAAAGTGAGAACACACACATGTGATACGCCACTGAACGGACAATATTCTGAGGAACACATGTGTAGGCATTTTGTGCCCAACCGAGCAGTAACTTTAGCAAAATGTGCGAAATGGCTCTCAACAACAACAACAACAACAGCTTTCCTTCAAATAATTTAGATCTGACTTTACCGCAGAGGTTAACCAATAACCTCATGGGACAAGACAAACTTAGTGTCAATCATTGCGAGATCTCGTGAGAATCGTGCGAGTTCAATTAACTCTCAAACCTCCTATGCCCGAAGAAGCTAGCAAAATAACAGATGTTGTTCATGGTTAGCCTGCGCCGTCTCGTGGTCTTTATGCAACCATCCCCCCCCCCCCACCGGAATATTTTTCCGCGGTCAGGTCATGTAAGGTCATTGACCTAGCTCAGGTCAAAGAGGGCCACCTTCGAAAATGTTTCAGTATCGATAACTCATCTAAACGAAAAGATATCGAAATGAAACTTGCAACGTGAGTACAATTTGGCAACGCTGAAAAAAAACCTACATCTCAGATTTATGTTCGAGGTCATGTCAGTGGTCTGAGGTCACGGACAAGTTTGGTCTAAATTTGCTATTTTTGTATTGTGCGTGTTCTTCTAACCGCATTTCGTTCCTTGGTATGCATGCAGAAATACAAGCAGAAGTTCCTTATCCAATTTGATTGACCTCGGTCAAGCGTCCTGAGGCCAGGTCAAGATGAAGAGTTCTATGTTGGTAGAGTTGATTTAAACACTCATGTTTGTATGGTTTATTTCAGTTTTCATAGCATAAATAGCATCAAACTAGCATCGCACGATCTAAGTCTAAGTTACCCAATGGAACCAAAACATTGAACCATAGTCCGGAAGAAGGTCATCCTAGATCATTGTTCATTAACAACTGATGTATTTGTTAGGTTCATACATGTGAAAATATAGTGAAATGAAGCATACTACTTGATTACAATTTGGAGGTACTTACATCATGTATATTTTAAATCTGTGGTTCAAGAAGGTCAGTGACCAAAGGTCACTGCCAATTTGGCCCATGACGGACCAATGTGACTATTTTTTGCAATATGCGCTGTGTAATTGGCTAGCAAATGGCGTGCGTTTTGACTCTGTTTCTTTATCAGAAACGGAACTATGTAATTTTTTAAAGTCATTTTTCTGGAATAAAAACGCCATTTTGAGCCTGAAAGTTGTTTTCAAATGAAGCGTGAAGCCGATTTTGAGCCCAGTGCATCGAGAGCTTTCCGATGACACCCGGTTCGTGTTTTCGTTCATCGCTAAGTTGGGAAGTTAGACGGGGCCTTTAACGACCTCCTCCCCATCCCCATCCCCGCACCGAGATGGGGTGTGCGGATCTGACCGGAGGGACCAGAGGGAAGGGCTAATGTGCTGACGATTCTTCCTTATCAGTTGTGTTATGCTGGTTTGTAGGTACAGTCCATGAAAATGAGTGTCGGAACTTGACACAAGACCGGTTTCCTCATATTTGACAAAATTATAAATCCAGGGAGCGCTAAATTTAAACAAAAATACGAGAAAATGGGCAGTTGGTAACCGCCAACCCCCTCCCCCCCCAAAAAAAAACACACACACTCGTGGCGTACCGAAACTGCTGAAGAGGCAACTGTCCTCCCCATCCCCCTGAGAGGTAGTGGGTCCATTGCTAGATCTAGACACTGCCCGAAGGACCTATTGGAGCGAAGAAAAATGGCATCATGGCTTCAGACACCGCACTGCGGTCCAGACAAATCTGCAATGCTCCTGGAAAAAAGCTCCAGAGCCTCGAAAAAAAAATTACCTCGGAGCAACAAACAATCGCATCAAATCGACGAAAAATTGCGCTGGGACCTCGAGAAAATCACGCTGGAATCACAAAAAGAGCATTGTGGGAAGCTCGAGTCCCTCCACAGGAAAAGTGGAATCTAACTGCATATTTTCATTCAAAATGCCCCATTGGAAAAAATAAACAATGGCCGAGATTCGTTGGCGTAGAAATGGGGGAAGTTTGCACCTCTTCCAAAACTATTTACCCCTCCCCCCACTCCCTGATGCAAATCCTGGGTACAACACTGCCTCGTACCCAACCACCCAGCTTAAAATCTGCCAATAGCCACCTGTCGTGTCAAAGAAATAATATTGACCGAATAATATCCCCCTAAATGCATTCATCGGATGAACATTAGCGCCAAATAATCTCACATCAGGCAAAAAAGCTGCACATCCAAGCATGTCACCTGCAAGGTCATCGTTTCACCTCGGGTCAAGATAAATACTAACATTACGCCCTATGGGAAAATTACGGGGTGCCGAATAACATCTTCCTGAATGCATTTATCGGATGGATATTAGCGCCCAATAATCTCCCACCGAGCAAGGAAGTAGCACACCGAGCATGTGATCTTCAAGGTCAACGTTTGACCTCAGGTCAGGATTAATGAAATTCAGAAAATTAAGGTGGGGTACCGCATGTTGACAAAACGGAGCATTAAATGAAGCACTATCTTAACACTGATACATGTACAATCCATACAAGAAACAGCACACTGCGCGACCTGACCTCTATCGGTGACACCAGGGGTGTATGATCGCAAGATCAATTGGGGGAGGGGGTGGCTCAGCCCTGGTTAGATCAACCTAAATATACTCCCAAATACCAATTCTTCCCGGATTTGGATCACTTTATTCTGCCATCTTGAAAAAAAAACATTACGGTCATAAATATAATTTTCTTCTTTTCCAGTTTTCCATGAACTTAGCCTATTCGGAAACAAAATAATCAGGAAATGGTTAATCGAAAAACTACTACCGAATATGGAGAATGCAGTTAGTGCCGAAACGACTTCTTCCCCTTTCGCTTCACATTGTGCCTAATTTCATTATTGTTTTATGATATTTATATATGCTACTTCAAATTTCCGTCGATAAAAATGGATTATAACACTACGACAAGAAACAACATGTAGCCATGATGGCAATCTATCAGTGCTAAATGGCCAGTGTAATTATCGATTTGAGAAAACTTAAAAAAGGATTGCTTGTACTATTTCAATTTATCAAAGAGGACAGTCACCACCAATACTAAAGAATATTTAGAAGAACCGCGAGAATATCGTCACTACTGATTATAAATTTTGACAAATCTTACACCTACCTAGGTTGAATACGAGTAGTATGTCGTACTCGATATTTATGCAGCATTGCATGAATTTTTCATGGGCATGACTTCCAAAGTTGGGGGGGGGGCTGACTGCCAAGTTGGGGAGGAGAGAGGGACTGAGCTGCAAGTTTGGGAGGGGCTGGAGCCCTCCCAACTGAATGGGATCCTACACCCCTGGGTTACACATTTCATCAGGTAGCACTGGCGTCCCATCAACACATTCAGAAACGGTTCACCAACATCTTTCGATTCGTCTGAAAATGTGACACAACCTTCGCAGACGTACACGTGCATGCACCATGACACGATTTTTTTGCTACGACAAACCCTTTTATCTTCAGAGGTCCAAAAGGTCAACGAGGTCAAATCTGTGATACCGCATAGCTTACCAGATAATTCACTTATTGGAATGATTCAAACACGTGTGCGACCACCATCAAGGTGGCATGCGGCACACCAAATCACCAGGTCACTCAAGGTCACCATTTTACCTCAGGTGAACGAGTGCTTTAACACTACGTCCTATAGGGAAAGTATGTGGTAACGAATAAAATCTTCCTGAATACATTGATCGGATGGATATTAGCGTCAAATAATCTCCCACCTTGATAGCGGTCGTACAAGCGTTTGAATCATTCCAATAAGTAAATTATCCGACAAGTTATGCGGTACTCCAAATTTGACCTCGTTGACCTGTTAGACCTCTGTAAATGAAAGAGTTCGTCAAAGCAAGAATCGTGTCGTGGTGCATGTACAGGTACGGCTGCGGAGGTTGTATCAGCTTTACAGACGATATCGGAGATATCGATGAATGCGTTTCTGAATCCGTTGCTGAATGGGACGCTTGTGCTACCTGATGAAATGTGTCATCGATAGAGGTCAGGTCACGCAGTGTGCTATTTCATTTATCGATTGTGCATGTATCAGTGTTAAGATAGTCTACATATAGTGCTCCGTTTTGCCAACATGCGGTACCCTAGTGGATAACCTTAATTATCTGAATGTCATCAATTCTGACCTGAGGTCAAACGTTGACCTTGAAGGTCATATGCTCGGATGTGCTGCCTTCTTACTCTGTGGGAGATTATTCGATGCTACTATCCATCCGATCAATGTATTCAGGAAGATGTTATTCGGTATCCCGTAATTTTCTCATAGAGCGTTATGTTAAAGTATTCGTTTACCTCAGGTCAAATGGTGACCTTGGGTGACCAGGTGATTTGGTGTGTCGCATGCCACCTTGATAGCCGTCGCACACGCGTTTAAATCTAATTAGTGAATCATACAGCCAGTTATGCGGTACCCCAGAATTGACCTCGTTCACCTGTGGGCCTCTGTAGATGAAAAGGTTCGTCTTAGCAAAAAAAGGTCCATGGTGCATGTACCTGTACGGCTGCGAAGGTTGAGTCAAATTTTCAGACAAATCCGATGATATTGGTGAATGCGCTTCTGAATTCGTTGTTGAATGGGACGCTTGTGTTACCTGATGAAATGTGTCATCGATAGAGGTCAGGTCGCGCAGTGCGCTGTTTCTTGTATAGATTGTGCATGTATCAGTGTTATGGTAGTCTATATTTGGTGCGTCGTTTGGCCAACATACGGTAACCCAGTGGACCACTTTATTTTTATGAATTTCATCAATCCTGATCTGAGGTCAAATGTTGACATTGAAGATCACATGATCGGATGTGCTGCTTCCTTGCTCTGTGGGAGATTATTCGACGCTAATATCCATCCAATGGATGTATTCAGGAAGATGTTATTCGGTATACCGTAATTTTTCCCATAGGGCGTAATATTAGTGTTCATCTTGGCACGAGGTCGAACGTTGACCTTGAAGATGACATGCTTGGATATGTTGCTTTCTTGCCCGATAGGAGATTATTCGGCTCTAATGTTCATCCGATGAATTCATTTAGGAAGATATTAATCGGTACCCGATAGATGGCAATAACGCAAGGTTAAAACTATATTTTGTGAACGTAGGTCAAGCTTTGAGGTTGTGCATCAGGAGCTTGAATGTGCTGCATCCATGAGCCATTGCTGATGTCTGTGTGTTAATTCATGTTGCCAAGTAAAATATTGCGGGGATTATCAGGTACCCAAGAATGTGGCATAATTACGCTATTTTGGGCATCTTTGCGAGCGTGTATGAATCGGTGACCATGACAGGTCATTTTGTTCAATGTGCTCTATGCACGTGCTATGTAGGCCATTACCTGAAAAAGCATGTATATCTGATGGTCACCATGACTTTGTTCGGTACCCAGTAAATTGATATAGTGCATGAGTAAAACCACCCTTGGTGACCTGAGGTCAAATTGTGACTTTAAAGGTTGCGTAATTCGATGTGCTGCATCTTGCATGGACAGCGGACATCTAGGCGTTGGAATCATTCAGCTAAGTCGAATACTTTGACTTATATGCGGTACCCCGTTTTTTTTACTCGAATGACCGTTCTTGACTTCTGGAGATCAAAATGTTTGCCCTACTGAATGATTGTTGTTTGCCTTACTTTGGCAAGCGACGAAGGTCATATCCTGTAAATATGAGCGAAATCAAAGAGTAATTGGGACCCCTAGAGCCGGTCGGAGGCCCAAACGTTCACGCTTTTAGGTGCTGAAGCACGTTTTGATGGCCTTGACACGTTTTCAGTTACTCCAACACGTTTCAGGGGCCTCCAACAAGCCTTAGGAGCCCTCGGTACGCCTAACCTTTCTGCCATCTTATCACTCTAATTAATGTTCCCCAGTGGCTCACCTAAGATTCCCATCAGGGGGGACCAAACCGATTTGGAGGGGCCGACCTACCCCATCTAAAAAGTCACATGATTTCGACCATTATTTCTCGTAGGGGCCTATTCTTTCATTAAGATAATTAGTGATAGCTTACCATGTGTCTGGGGCCCAACCTACCGCCATCGTTTCTAAGTCACCGGATTTCAACTCACTCTCCCCTCCTCGTATTTTTTTCCTCAAACTTCTGTACTTCGGAGCCCCGGCATGATTTCTGGGTGGCCTCAATGCGATACTTGTGGGCCCCCGACGCGATTTTTGGAGGCCCAGCACATTTTGTGTGGCCCTACACGATTGTGGGTGTCCAATGGCGCGATTTGCAGTGCTTCAGAGCGATTTTCCTGGCCCGATTTGATTTCAGGTGGTCCTTGCTTAAGTTGTCGAAGTTCCAGCTTTTTTCGGGTCCCAGTGGTTATTTGGGGCCCGGTGCGATTTTGTTGAGTCCATGCGGGAGTTTGAGGCTCCACTGTATTAATTTGGGGCCATCGACTATATTTTTCTGCGCCGAAGGAAATCGTGGGCTCTCTTCGCGAGTTGTTGGAGCCCCGGTGCGATTCTCTAGCTCCGGCGCGAGTTTTTGGGACCGCGCTGTTATTCATCTGGTTCCCTTGGCGCGAACGATTTGGGCCTCGACATCAAGTTTTTTTTAGCACCCAGCCGATTTTTGGTTACCCGGTGCGATGTTTTGGGCCCTGGCACGAGCTATCGGGGCCCCGCTGTACTTGGAGCCGCCACGGAAATTGTTCGACCCCAGCGTGATTTTTGGAACTCGGCGCGAGTTTCGGGCCTCTGTGCGAATTATCGGAACCCCCTGTTTACTTCCGACACTCGATACACATTTTTGGGGGGCTCCGAAGTTAATTTTCGGATCCCAAGCACGATTTTGGGGAACCCGGGGCGAGTTTTCGAGGGCCCGCTGTCTTTGTTTGGGGCCCCGACGGGAGTTTGTGGAACCTCAGCGCGAGTTTTTGGGGTTCCACTATAATTATTTGGTGCCCTCGACTCGAATTTTTGCTGGCCCAGACGAAGTTTTCTTAGCACCCAGCGCGATTTTTGGGAGCCAGGCGCGATTTTGGCATCGACACGAGTTCTCTGTGCTCCACCTTATGTAGCTTGGCAACAACAGGATTTGTGTAACTCCAGAGCGATTTTCGGGCACTAGGCACAATTTTCGGGCGGCGAATTTTGCAACCCCATTGTTGATTTCGTGCCCTCGACGTTATTGTCTCCAAGGTCAATTTTCCACACCCCAGTGCTAATTTCGGGTCCCGGCGCGAGTTTTGGGGTCCCGCTTTCTTTATTCAGGGCCCCCGACGGTAATGTTTGAGGCCCCAACTCGATTTATCAGGGCTCTGCTATATTTATTTCGGCACGCGACGTGAATTTTTTGGGGGGCCGACGCGAATTTTGGTGTCCAAACGCGATTTTGTGGAATTCATGTACGATTTTCGGGTCCGGATGCGAGTTCTCAGAGTTCCACTGTCTCTTTTGGATCCACAGACCGGTATTTTTTGGAGCCTTGACAGGAATTTTGAAAGCCTCAGCGTGATTTTTTTCGGGAACACGGCGCAATTATTTCGAATACCGACGTGACTGTTGGGAACCTACCACCTCTCAGTGGGCCCCCAGGTGTTACTGGTGCCCAGCGGGCAAATAAAGTTCAATCTCGGAGCGCGAAGCGCGCCGAAATGGGGCCCCTCTGGCACAACGGGAGGATTACAGCCCCCTTAGCCCAGCCCCTTCGGGTTACGCTACTTCATACAAGGAGTAACATCAATGAAGCACCCCTTTGTGCATGCACATGCTCATGTGAAATACCAAATGCAGCTTATAGTAAAGCATAGTGAATCACGTTAGTGCGAAAATAATAGAGGCAGATTAACTACGAATCCAAAAATGCAGGACCCATTTCCTTTTCATTGGTTTTTGTCCCGTCAACGGGAGGCGAAGTCGCTGAAAATTAAGAGATAATCGTATAAATGCTTGTCAAGCGATTTGTTCTAGGTGAAACGGCATGCTAGGTGAAACGGTCCAACCGCCCCTCATTTGAAAAAAAGGAAATATAAGCAACATTAATACATATATTAGTAGATCGAGAGAGTTTCAGCTCAGTCACTTGCGGCTCAGATGTGTTTATCCAGGAAGAACTCTACGAGGCTATGCGGAATTACGGTTTCCTCCCATCTGTAAGTTGGTAGTTGTGCACAAATATTGATTTCTAGCTCGTATGTGTTCGTGGCATATTTTGGTAGGGTAAGGTGCATGGCAGGGGTGAAGCTTCGCCGTAATCAGTGAGGGTACCCCAGTGACAAACACGCAATGACGAAGTGGGGGTAAAGTCCACCTCTCAGACCTATCCCGTGATATATATGGGTACGACCAAAAACGGGCGAAGGATCTGTTCTTTCGGATGTATGGAGATCCATTACCAGGGGTGGAATTTCCATATGATTTGGGGAGGGAACTTAAGCAATCCGAACTCAATCTGAATGTGGGGCACGAATAGGTCATAGGGTTAAGAGTGGAAATGATCCGGGGGAAGCGCTCGATCCACCATCCCCAAGAAAAAAGCGGAATGTTCCACCATTGACCGTTCCCAAGCAACATAGACTCAGTCACGGCAAAATTGTGTGGGGGATATTCCCGGTCGGAGGCGCATCCTTTCCGTGCAACGCCCATGGGCGTAGTGTTAGACTTGAAACATATTGAGAGTATCTGTTCACCCAAACACCAATTGTGGGGGAAATCATGCCGGAAATCAGACAACGCTTAACACTTCGAATTTGACAATCTTCCGGTAACTGTGGCGTTGGCGGCCCATGAAAGTGCACAGACTGGCTTGACGTTCGGCCAGATTGTCAGTGACGAGCGGACGAGATCCAGAATATTAGTCACAGAAGACAAGCCGCAAAATAACTATGTGCAAAACATCAGAGCAGATGGAAACCAAATGGACTCGTGAAAGCAAGCTAATTTTAAGGCAGGAACGTCGCATAATATTTTATGGAAATCAAGTCGCGAGAGGGAGAGGGAGAGAGAGAGGGAGAGAGATGGAGGAGAGACAGAGACAGAGAAGCAGCAGAAAGTGACTTAATGCCTGGCATTCCTGAGCTTTTCATTGTCGAAATGTCTGCTTCAACCTAGTTGAGCGGCCTTGTACCTCGCTTGGGTGCCTATGGATTTTGAACTAGTGTAAAAGCGTCCAACCACAATCGCATCTGAAAACGTGAAACGCTGTTGATAAGCGAGGTACGTCTCTAGTGCGTCGAACCTGTATCCCCAGTATTCCTACTAGCCTCCCGCAATACAGTGGTAGTGATCGGGATCGATTTATTGCCGATACGATATGCGACGATGACGATATGCGACACCACCGCCACCACCACCGACACTGTCGACCCGACCACAAAATTCGCGGAGCACCGCTGCTCCGCAGATGCAGGTTACATACATACCGACCCGCCCATGGTGCAGTCGAATACACACCGACCACACCGGGGTCCGTCACACCGCTGCGCTGCTCCGTAGATGCAGGCTACATGCATACCGACCCGCCCATGGTGCAGTTGAATACACACCGACCACAGCGGGGTCCGCCACACCGCTCCGCTGCTCATTCGTCCACCTTCTGCGGCACGAACGAAAGCACGAGGCCCTCCTTGGGGCCGAGCGGCAGCGCCTGGAGCGCGACGCGTGTGCCAGGCTTGGTGGAGTCGCTGACGGCCTGCGAGCTGCGCACGGCCACGGTGGCCTCGGCCGGCAGGTGTGGCGAGCTCAGCGTCACCGAGGTGGTCTGGTCAGATGTGTTGATCACCACCGCATAGCCGGGCGACCCGCTGCGCAGTCGCATGAACGAGAACGTCTGTCGGCCAGGAGACGGCGTCATGTAAACTGCCGACATTGGCTGGGTGGCGGGGGAGGCTGGTGGCCGACCTGTGGTCACGGGCACGCGCGCACATTTTGTCCGGAAGGACTCGGGTCCCAGGAGTGCCGTGGTTGAGCATTCCCCGACCAAGAGCAGGAAAATTTACATGACATGTTTCCAGTCACCACCGGAAACTGAACCCAGTCCCTGGAGCGCGGACTGGATGCGCTTCTGTGTATAATGGATGTCATGTGATGAAGACGGCTCCTTACTCCAAATATAGCGTTGTGTCATTATTTGACATTTGAATGCACGTCATGTTCTTCCCACTGCAGATTGGTCATGGTTCCCCATCTGGCGAGCGCAAATTATAAGTAACCAAATGACACCGCGCACTGGAATCATCCAAGATCGGCTGGGAAAGCATACTAATATGCAAACACAAAAACGAAAATTAATGAACCAGGAAAATAGTTAAATGTAGTTCCCAGTGTACACAACATTTCACGAATGACGTGTTTGTGCTAATCATACCCTCCACGGGCTTAGAATTGCTCTAACACTGACAATACTGCGATGGCGGGCCCATGGGTGTCGTCTGGTATACTTCTGAGGGGCTGCTGTGTCGGCAGTGCTGATTTCCCTGTCATTTGTTCGCTAAATTTAACACGGGATCGTATGGAGCTTTCCGGTCAGATCTTGGGGACCTCAGCTAGTGAAATCCCCCCCCCCACATACAGACAACACTTTTCACAAAACATTCACCACGGACAAGCGGTGCCAGAGGGCATGCTGGTGGCATAAGAGGCAGTGAACAATGCAACCGTAACACAGGCCGGACAGCGGTGCTCACCTGGTTATTGACGAGCAACACGGTGTAGCTGCCCTGCGTCAGCGACACGGAGGTGCTGCGCAGCTTGAGCAGCTGTCGGTACACCTTCAGGTGGCTGGTGTCTGCCTCCTGTTGCACAGCCACGTTCACCTCTCGGAAGTTTGAATTCACCGGTATCCACGGCTGTGAGGCGGTGGTGAAGCCAGCCGCCGGCTCTGCGCTCCACTGCATCGGGGTGCGGTAGGGATCCCTGCCGGCCGGGTCGCGCGCCTGGACGCCCGACACCACGCCGTCCGTCATGGCCAGCTCCTCGCCGTAGTAGGTGATGGGCGTGCCGGGAAGCAACAGCAGGAGCATGTTGAGCGCGTCGGCCGCCTCCTCGCCCACGCGCGTCGCAATACGTGGATTGTCGTGGTTACCGAGCAGCCAGTTGGCCCAGGTGTCGTTGGGTTGGGCGTCTCGCCACTCGTCGATAACGTCGTGAAGAGCCGGTCCGGTCAGATCGGCTGTCGACTGCAGCCGCTGAACCAACAGGAAGTTGAATGGGAAGTCGGCCAGGTCGGTGCCGTTGCCGTAGTACTCCATGACGCGCCACGTCTCGCCATAAACCTCGGTCATCAGCAATCTGTAATGCATGTCCTGGTCATCAGCAGTCTACGACGAATACCCGGGCCATCAGCAGTCTACACAATATTCCCCGGTATACGCGTAGGGATTTGGATGGTAGTGGAGTGAAGGCATTGTTTCTTCCACAAACCCTTCATATCGATGAGCAATTAATGCATTTTTCACTTCGCCTCCCAATTCTGGCCGGCTAGAATGGCTGCTATACACGATTTACATCAGCCGAACTGTCTGTCATCGTGTAGGGTCCTCCGCTCTCTACATTGGAGGAACCGCACTGAACAGTGCACGCCCTTCTCGCTTTTGCAGTGAAAAGCACGTTTGACACTGCCGAGAGATAGTGTTGACACAGCGTTGTGATACGGTCCTGGTGTTGTCCCTCGATCAGCCACCATGAGGATTATATTATATTATAGGCAACCGTGCCACGGGTTGCGGAGCACTATTGATTGCACGGTTGCCAAATTTGACGATATACCGCCACGTTGACGATTTGTCGGCTTGGCATTGAAAATTTTCGTTTGAAGGTTGTCTACAAAATCGGTCAAAATCGGCGATTTCCGAGTTTTAAATTATTATTGTAATGCTGACATTGTACAAAATACAGCGATATGTACATGGGTGGGATGTGAGGGTAGCGGCATAGCCATGCGCTCCCCAAGATGGTATGCTTTGGTGCTAAAGTGCAAAATTCACGATTCTCTGGAAAACTAGAATCGTTGCGGAAAGCGGAAAGCGGAAAACGTTGACTTAATCTCGAGGTTAAGTATTCAATATCCAAATCGTGAGTTTTTTTATTGGCGGTAATTTTATACTTCACCCGACTACCTCCCCAAGCCGACTCAACATCCGATGGATGGATCATGGTCGTCATCAGGCCTTCGAGGCCGGGGAGGGCAAGTTAAGATTTTCCCAAATATCTACAAGCTGTGCTCGAAAAACCGAACGCCTCGGATTTAAGCCACAATATATTGAGGTTAGGTGTGGCGATACTGCCACCCATGCCACCCCCCCCCCCCCCCCCACACACACACAGACCACCCCATGGCGACGCCTATGGGCTAGATCTGCCTGTCGAAAAATAAGAAGCTAGACATCACACTAAACCAGGTTGCATAATGCATGGACGCTGTATGACCGACGAAGTCGATGCGCCCCTAGACCCAAATAACCAACCAGGTCGCATAATGCATACGTATTACAAAACCTTTGAAAACAAACAAAGGAAGTGCGTGCGATACTTGCTTCGCTAAGTGACAGATTATTCACATTTGTTTCATTCCTATGTTATTCGGGAAGCTATTGTGTTATTCCTATATGAATAATGGTTACGAAATTATTTAGTCGGAAGTGAATCTAACCTGTAGAAAGTGAAACCTTCAGTGCTGCTTAGCTAACTTATACACATAATTGCTAAACGTTACGGTAGGTGCCCTCGATGTCAATTTTAAAACGACATCCGGAGTCACGGGTGTCTACACCAGCTGCTTGTAATACTCTATATACCAGCTGCTTGTCCTGCCTTGATCCTTAAATAGCTTCTGGGTTCCATACACAACCTGTGAAAATGTTGTTCTGGGCACATTACTAATGGGAATGCAGAGATCTCTATATTATCTCTGCCTTAGTTTATAGGAATTTGGTAAATATTCGCATATGCGTGTAATCTTAAGTTATAGAACTACCCGCCAGTGTAAATTTATCTTCCAAATTTCATGTTTAACGTGGTACATTCTCCGCTTAGTTTCTAAAGTTGCCTTTGCACAAAAAGTACTACTACTAAGTCCGCCACCGCACTGAAACCGTACGTTGAGCTAGTCATAAGTCATAAAGTCATGAAGTGTTCTTCAGACTTAGAGCCGCAGGGGCACATCTGGTTTCAGGCTGTAAAGGGAATATACTATAAGCCTGTGAAAAAAAATGTTCAACACCCTAACCAATACTACATCCTAGTTTCTTTTAAAAAAAACATCCACCAACATCTTACCAACCTACCAATACCTATCTACCCCAGCATCTATCTCTTTTCACTCGATCTCGCGTAACACACGCGTGGATATACCAACCGAAACACCACAATCAATATCACATTCCCGTTTCCAGATTATCTATCTACCCCAACTAATCAAGCATCATTCACTTTGACATCACACACTCCTCCACACCCATGCACAATCAATAATTTTCAAACTCCATCCATGCCTGTTCAAGGGGACCTGCACCGTGTACACTTACTAGCATAAATCTCACCCCATCTACCACTAATTAGAACTCAAAAACAAGATTTTCCAACCCAAAACTTGGTGCACCCATTTTTAAATGCATCTAATGATGGACTCCACACAACAACAGCAGGCAGCCTATTATATTGATCAACCATCCTTTAACTGAAAACCTGTTGGCATTTAACTGTTCTACACCTCGACTTGCCCATATCATATCACCTTTTAATCTCCTATACTAGAGTGAGTACATATATAGTGCCATAAGCCTTTCTTCATATTCTAAGTTACCAATTCCACTGATAATCATAGTGGTTTTGCACTGCACTCTTTCTAGAATATCTGTACCTTTTTTTCTAAGTAAGAGCTCCATGCCTGTACATAATATTCCAAGTGGAGTCACACATAGGCTAACTACAGTTTGTTCATGACTTACTTGCTCTTATACCTCGCACTACCATTCATGATTCCTAGCATTTTGATTGACCCATGCCTAGCTGGAGTACATTGTTTTTTTTTGTCTGCTGTAAATACATTTGAAACCAACACACTTAAGTCTTCTCTCTCATTAATGACATCCAGTTCCCTACCTCCCATTGTATATCAAAATGTCTCAGACATCTACCATTTGTTATCCCACTATTTAGGTTCTCCAAGTCTAGTTTAATATTGCTAGATTGACACTATTGTTAGCCACCCATACCAATTTGTTATCATCAGCAAATTTGAACACCCTATTTCTCAGCCCTATCTCAATGTTGTTCACAAAGATGATAAAAAGAAGTAGACCTAGAGCCCTGAGTCCTGAGCCCAGAGCCCTGTGGCACTCCACACAGATTATCCTTGCATTCAGATTTACATCCAATTAATACTGCCCTTTGTCTTCCTCCCCTTAATTATGCTTCAATCCAAACTATACTTTTTCATCAATTCCATGCTGCTTCAGTTGGTGAAATAGATGCTTGTGTGGAACTTAGTCAAAATTGTTGCTAAAGTCTAAGTACACAACATCTATCCTGCTTTGATAGTCTACTTCTCGCGGCCGTTACCTTCACGCTTCATGAGATGCGATCCGAAGGACACACAAGCTTTTTAAAGCGCAAGGTGGAACAAATGTTACGAGTTCCAGCGAGTCGGCAAAGTTGTGTTGTTCGGCGAGGGCGTACAGATCACCTGTGTTTTGAGATGGTGAGCGGTGCCGGTTTTAGAAAACGGGCCCAGCAGTGGCGCATTTGGAGTTGGGGGGGCGGGGGAGGGCGCTATTCATTCAGCCCTATACCGCATTTTGTTCACACCAAACATTAACTTCAGTGGTGTAGGCTGAAGGTATGTAGTAGGGGCGGTGCAATTGCTTTTTCATTGGCAGGGCAATATCAGCTACACTAATATGATGAATTGGAGCTTAGGGGCGCGTCGACTGACAGGGTCATTTTGCGTCCACAGCTACACTAATAAAATACTTCATTGCCCAGGCTATTTCGGGACCACCTGCCCTTCCAATGAAGTATTCGCGAGGTTCCTGTCTCCATCTTAGGACAGAAAGAGCATGCTATTTTCGAAAATGGTCATGTTCATTTTTTGTGCTTGTTCCAACATACATTTATTTGACAATATATTTGGTGCTCATATATTTCCCGGTTTTGTCGAAAAATAGGGGCCCACTGTGTTCTCTAAACAAATTCGGTACTTCAAGATGGCATCAATCATAAAGGAATCCTGGATCGGTGCTGAGTTCAGAGGACTGGTGACTTCAGGCAAGTATTTTACAGCCATCTCAAACCTCCCCACTCAACCATTTCCGTTTCGACTTGGAGTTTGGTTGATAGGATGAGAGATGACGCTGTGTTTAATGACGTGTGTGGCGCTTTGAACATTTTGTTCTGATGGAAATTATGCACCAATATATTAAGAAAAAAATGTTTACCATTGATCTGACGTTAGTATAAGTATACATGCCATGCCATTACGGGCAGGATTCCTAAATCAGCTGTGCAATGGTGTGCCAGAGTGGAAATTAAAGTCTGAAAGTTAATAAAAGAGTGGAAAATTCTGGTGGAATCATTCCCCACAAGTATCTTGAATATGATCCATGTTGTGAACAAATTGCCTGTATGTAGCATGTACTTCAGTATGTTTTTCTTCATTTTTCGCTTGCTTTTGTGTAATCGTTATTCAATGAAAAATTATGTATGAAATAGTGCGGTAAGCGTGGATACTTCTTCTTTCCTCGGGTGTTCTCCTGCACGGAAATCGGAAAATTTCGGATGGTAACTATGGGCGATCTTTTCTCCGAAAACGTGGTGTGGAAATATTTGGTTGGCTTGCAGGGTCAGATCCAAGATAGTTCAAATAAATGTGCCCAATGGACAGAGGAGCAGCTAAGCCTGCCCCTTAGCAACCAAAATTGTACTAGATCGAACAGGAAATTTTGACATTTTCACCATGCAAAAGTAGTATTGTTCGGTGCGCTTCGCGCCTCGAAAGAGGCCTTTTTTCCTAACAAAGAAAATCATGGCTGCGCCTCAGTCTGTCGAGAGTGCCGGAGTTGGGCTAGGGGGCGTCGAAGTCTTTTCGCTGAGCAACAATGAATGTCAAAACGTTACCGACAGGTCGCACAAATGCAATTTTGTATTCGGTATTTAATCATTTTCATCGTTCATCACAACGAGAATGGCACGGTGTCCGCTCACCACATGGAGTACTTCATGAAAACCCGACAAATCAGGTGATAAGAAAGCTCTCAGTGATGTTAACGTTTGCATCAAACGGTTGTAGTTAACTGTTTTATGAGCGCGTCATTGTCTCCTTACTCTTAAGATATCTGGTATCACACCCTTTTCCTTGTGTTGTGTACATTGACATTACTTCAATATGTACATTACTTCATTGGCTATGAAAACATTCATTACTGTCAAGATATTCATATAAAACCGGTGTAATATGATAAATCGAAAATGGTGTCATTGTTATTCGGAATTGCGGCATTATACTATACACATTTTTAACACCACACCCGCAATAAAAAGGAAGCTTAAGCACTGAGGGTAAATCACCGGTTTCTGGGCTTTCGGACATCTCCCACAGTGTCTGGCGTGAACCGCTACGGCCTAGACATATTCTAGCTCAAATATGTCGAAAATTCGGAGGCCTAAGAAATTCCACCCAGAAGTTACCACCCTGCTATGGCATAATGGCAATCGCTTATAAATTAGACACGATAGTCGGTCCGTCCCGCCAGTAGACCAGCCATGCCAGCTAGTTTACCACTGAGGCAGTCACCTGTGCTGGTCGTCCTTGGCTTTGAACTCGTCGCAGATCTGTCGCCAGCCGGCCAGCACGTCGAATGTTTCTGGCAGGTCGGTGGTGATACCAGTGTGGTTGTAGTCAGCCCAGACAGCGCCCGTGTGGCCGTCCAGCAGCGGCTCCGAGTGGCTAAGGTCCTCCGTTTCATACAGGTGCTTCAGTGCGTCCAGTCTGCCATCAGAAGAAGCGTAGGTCAGGCCAAGTCAACTGGACACGAGCGGCATCGTGGCATCAGTGCCGGTCATGCTGCTTATGGGGAACTGGCGCAAATTGAGAACCGGCACCCCAGTGCATTGGTGGGCTGGCACTGATGAAGGAACTAACAGTGTGGGTTCATAACGCAGGAGGAACATTGGTGTACTGGAGGAATACCCATCAGCAGCGATAATTAACATGGCATGATATATACTTAGGTAGCCCATGACACAGACCTTTTTGAACAGATCCTGCAACCTGCAACGGATATCACAATTGGCTTCACGGGCATAACTTTCACCGGGATCTCAGCGTCTCGTGTCCAAATGTTCAAGACAGCTGCTTGCTTCAAATCTCCTTAGACCAAGTGCCAGCTAACCACCCCAGCCGGGGCATAATGCACGGGTTAGCATCCGCCTGAACGCCAAGCATTCTGTAAAAATATACCGGACTCTCCAATAACTATGTGCATTGGCAGTTTAAGCAGACCAGATAACCAAGAATATAGTTTTCCGGGCCCTTTCTGGCAGATTTCGAGGCAACGCGGTATGTATTTCGGACCTAACATGGATATTTACGGACCACAAGGGTATTTTGTAGCCCAGCGTGATTTTGGGAGGTTCCGGTGCGATTGTCGGGCCCGTCGCAATTTTTTTCCGAGCCCCACTGTGTTTATTTGGAGTCCTCGACTGGTTTTTTTTTTGGGGGGGCCAAGACCGGACTTTTTGGACTCCAGCGAGTTATTTTATGGCCGCGGTGCAATAATGTAATGTATTTCGGATCCTCTCGAATAGGGCTTTTCAGTTTCCGTTATAGTTGTGCAGTAATGTGCGGCACAAATCATCATCACGAACATACACGATAACGAGTGATTGTGGTGGACTTTACGACGCACTCAGCAACTAATGTCATATGGCAGGAAGGGCGGGGTGGAGAATCGAACCGCGGGCACCGCAGGGAATCGAACCTCGTACCTCTGACATGCCAGACGCTCAGCTTATCCACTGAACTACCGACGCTCTAACCACGAGTGACATTGTAGTGTTTAGGTAAGCGATGTTCCGGAAGTTGGAAGTTGGAAGTTGGGGCTCAGACATGGGCAACGTGGCCGAATTCCTCCGTCTGAAGACATTTTAGCCACCTGAGTTCCTCATGTTTGGAGGCAGATTGTTCTACATCTGATAAGCTCGCGGTATGAAGGAGCGGCGCGCTAAATCTGTACGACGTGCTACCTGGTGATTACCGTTAGTCATGGCCCAGTTGAGCGACAATTCATTTGACCATGAATGGGTTCTGAGCAGTGAACTCATTCATAATTTTGAAAACTGAGTGAGCACCTTCCTCGGATATGAAGTCATCAAATTTGAACCATCCTAGTTCTTTCAACGTTGGTGACACATGATCCCGGTGATGCAAGCCGGCGACAATCCTGCTATCCTGGATCCGGCGGTGCGATACTTGAAGGCCCTCCACCTCTCAGGGGAGGTGGAATTTACACCCTTTTCCTCACCTTTGGCACGCCGTTGATAGTTAAACACAGCCGTTAAAGTGTGAATTATTGAAGAGGATACATGTACATGTACACTGCATAGGGGACACAGGCAGGAAAATAACGCCGTTATTTGATGTTAATTATATCTGGACATGCTCGCAATGTGCAATGTTTCTCCAATGGTTCTTATTTTCTTCTTCAAAACCACTGGGGTGGCTCAAATCCTTATTGCGATGGCTCAAATGAAAGTTATGGTGGCTTGAGCCATTCCAAAAGCATACAAGAGGACACCCCTGCTTCTGAGTAAATACACAGGTGTGCGGCGTGAAGCAGCATATCTTCTTCCAGCCCGCTATTTGCCACCGGCGGTCGTCGACTGGAGCACCATGGAACACATGATCGCCAGCGATCGCTTCCCACCTCGGTCGCTAGCGGCCCGGCGGTGGATACACATGAGGGTTGTGGGCTGCGTGACCAGCTTCAGAAGGCCGGATGGGCAGCGTCCAACTGGAGACGGTGGCCGTCACGGACGGTCCGAGCAGCGCTCCCTCACCTGAGCCTGTACACGCCCTTCTCCGAGCAGCGCTCTCTCACCTGAACCCGTCCACGCCCTTCTCCAGCCAGAAGCGTATCAACGCATCCATCTCGTCGCGGACAGCCATCGAGCGGAAGTTGAGGTCGGGCTGGCTGTCCAGAAATTGGTGGTAGTAGTACTGGCCACGTTCGCCGTTGTAGGTCCATGCCGACCCGCCGAACACCGCCTTCCAGTCGTTGGGCGGCGCGCGTCCGCCGGACAGCCGGCCGTTCGCCCAGATGTAGTAGTCGGTGTAGGGCGCCTCTCGGCGAACCGACCGGCGAAACCACTCGTGCTGGTCGCTGCTATGGTTGGGCACCAGGTCCATGATGAGATGCATCCCTGCGAACGGCGCTCCAAGTCAGTCTCGGTACAGAGGACAGTGGAGGGACGGTCTGCCGACCGTGGCCGCAACACTGCCAGTCGAGGATCACGACGGCCATGTCGACGAGACGGAGAACGGCTCCATCGGTCACGAGCAGCTGGGATCTAGCTCATCGCCATCTAGCTCATGGCTCATCTCATCTGTGACCAGCCTGCTACGGCGCCGTCTGACCAATAGACTGCACTGCGCATCGATATTATGTGAAGCGGGGATACAGAGGTGTGTTGTCTGTGTAAGTCGTCTACCCGACTAGCATCTTATAAAACAAAGATCTGAACGCATCCCACCTTGGTCAAGGAACTTCAGCATCACGTCTTATTAGAGCTGCTGCAAAGTCTCTGAAGAAGACAAGGAATTCTTACTTATGCAAAGCTGCATGTTCAGCTTTATGCAGTGCGTCTGTGTATGCTTGCTTTCATTTGACACTCTTTACACATTTAAAGAATGTATATGCTACACGGTAGCATATATGCTACCGTGTCTCTGGTTGCACTGCACATATCCAGCGTGCGACAGGCAATAGACGCAACTTGTTAGCTAGTTCATTGCTACCGATTCAGTGCAGCAGTGCTACAGCACGGTCTTGAACACTGCATCAATATTCTGCCAGTTATACGAAGCACTGCCGGGTCTGACCCGACGGCCAACTCTAAGTATTAACCCGCACCCCACCCACAATGACCTCGCTACAATACTCGCATAACACTGAAAGCCTCATGTCAACAGTGGTCATTATATTGTAACCGATGTGGAGTGATGACTGCCACTGCTTGTGTAGCAGTGGCGTTTATAGGCAGACACGGACGTTTGCCACTGCTACGAAGCCAGTCAGATGCCGCCGGGCAGCTGTCTCCCGCTGCCGGTCACTGTTACCAAACCAGTCAGATGGCGCCGGGCAGCTGTCTCCCGCTGCCGGTCACTGTGACTAAGCCAGTCAGATGCCGTGAGGCAGCCGTCTCCCGCTGCCGGTCACTGTTACCAAACCAGTCAGATGGCGCTGGGCAGCCGTCTCCCGCTGCCGGTCACTGTTACCAAGCCAGTCAGATGCCGGCGGGCAGCTGTCTCCCGCTGCCGGTCACTGTTACCAAACCAGTCAGATGGCGCCGGGCAGCTGTCTCCCGCTGCCGGTCACTGTTACCAAACCAGTCAGATGGCGCCGGGCAGCTGTCTCCCGCTGCCGGTCACTGTTACCAAACCAGTCAGATGGCGCCGGGCAGCTGTCTCCCGCTGCCGGTCACTGTGACCAAGCCAGTCAGATGCCGTGGGGCAGCTGTCTCCCGCTGCCGGAGTTGCGATTGATATTTTCGAATGCTGGATTTGGGGAGTATTATTTTTGTGACATCACATTCGGAAAGTATAATACTCGTTTTACTTCCCGCATCGGGAACTCAATGATGTACTTTCGGACTTTCATATATCTATTGATGGTTTGGAATTGAGGAATTGTGGAATAAGGAATAATAACGGGCTCAAACCATCCAAAATCATGAAGGTAGGTCATGCGTTCTTCTATCATTGCAATCAGATTAATGGATTATGGAACTGTCTCTGTCTGCACACGTAAAACATCAACTTCATTGCGTTAATGTGCAGCCAAAATCGCCCGGCGCGGCGACGTGAAATCTGCAGGGCACACAGGAGACCAATGGGCAACGTGCAATTTGTTTCCACCAAGTCGTTGGCTGGCGTGTGGCATACGCAGCGCGTGCTATAAGTCCGTCAATTTGGAGCTATCCATGAGGTCTCTGCGTGCTAATATTGAGGTATTTCCTTTCGGTGATGGCCATGTTTCATTCACCACTATGTAATCGGCAATATATCCTTCTTTAAGTCAGAAGAAAATGCGATTAAAGTCGCCGACGCAATAAGAAGACATGTGTTCACATTATATGTAGGACAACAATGCGACGTGCAGTATGGTGCACAGCTGCACGGCACACTGCAGCCGACGTGCGGTCTGGTGCACAGCTGCACGGCACACTGCAGCCGACGTGCGGTCTGGTGCACAGCTGTACGGCACACTGTAGCCGCCGTGCAGGCGGGAAGAATACACTGGCACAGGTTATGTCGCGCGGTTGAGACACATTATTGTCCATGCTGTATGTATGTCATTATTGCATAATGATCACATTCGGAACACATTCGGAACAGAACTGTTCAAAGCAATGGAGATGGAGAGGATGGAGGATGGGCATGGAGAGGATAGTGTTCTGGCGGCAGTGGCAGACGCTCAGACTGACCTTTTCCCTTGATGTCGGTCAGCAGATCGTTGAAGTCCTCCATGGTACCGAACATCGGATCGATGGCGCGGAAGTCGGAAATGTCGTAGCCCGAGTCCTTCATCGGCGACTTGTAGACGGGCGAGAGCCATAGCGACTTGACACCCAGGTCCTCGAGGTAGCCGAGTTTAGAGCGAATGCCTACACCGCAACCAAATCGGATGAGAATGACACTGAACAGGCGGCTCTGCCACACAAGCGTGACACTGGACACGAGGCTGTACCACACAAATGTGACGGTGGAGACACGACGGGCCATACAGTGCCTTTCCCCACGGAGGACAAGGGCAGCATGTCAACAAGGCAATTTAAGCTTCCGATACCCATCAGACAGACACCGTTCACTGTAACTTCCGAGACCTACCGGACAGGCACCGTTCACTGTAACTTCCGAGACCTGTCAGGCAGACACCGTTCACTGTAACGTCCGATACCCATCAGACAGACACCGTTCACTGTAACTTCCGAGACGCGTCGGGCAGGCACCGTTCACTGTAACTTCCGAGACCGATCGGACAGGCACCGTTCACTAACTTCCAGGACCTGTCAGGCAGACACCGTTCACTGTAACTTCCAAGACCCATCCGATCAGAAAGGCACCATTCACTGTAACTTCCAAGACCCATCCCATCAGAAAGGCACCGTTCACTGTAACTTTCGAGACCCGTCGGACAGGCACCGTTCACTACAACTGAGGATTCAATAGGTTGCTTGATGACACTGCCGTCATTAGTGCAAGGGGTGCACATGTCTTTTTGGTTATCACCCATCACCTTAATTAGGTTTCGCATTTCACTTTACAACTGCTGCACCTTAGCTCGGCACCCTAAACTAAGGTTTCAGGAACATATTTATTTCGTACAGACATCTTTTACCATTAGGAATTACGTTCAATACGTTCAATATTTGGCAGTATCAAGAGATGGAGATGTAGAAATTCCTTCCTACCATCCTATCTTTGGTAGTGTTAAGACATGGAGATGCAGGCGTTCCGTCCTACCATCCTATCTTTGGCAGTGTCAAAAGATGGAAATGCAGGGGTTCCGTCTTATCCTATCTTTGGCTGTTTCAAAAGATGAAGATGCAGGTGTTCCGTCATATCCAGAATTGCTAACGATTGCATTTTTGTATTGTAGTCGATTCAATGGTGACGCACGCAAAGTTTGCGATTCAACTCATGATTCATTTTAGTGTTCATTATTTTTAACGATTCACATGCGATTCATATTCAACTTCATGATTCAATTCGATTCGACTCATGAATCGGTTCAAATGAGTCTATTCCTTATTGAGATACAAGTATTGTTGACATGGTTCCATTATTTGTCCACCATACTTGAGTGGATGAGCATTGTGGTCGAAAAGCTTCCCTACATCTATTTCGCTTGCCGGCATGATCATGGTTTGATTGATGTCTTGGGATACTGGGTATGGAGAGGACATATTTGTGTAGTATTTAATATAATGACATCATTTTAAAGAATTCGTACGTGAATATAGAACTAAGTACATAATTTATCTAGGTTTACGCAGCTGGGTGCCTATTTACAATAATCAAAGGTAGTTCCAGGATGGGCTGGGAGGGGGTGGGGGGGGGCGCAACATATTTTCTGGATTCTTTCCTCAAAATAAAAACAGCTCGAATTTCTGCATGATGTTCATGGGACCCAAAGATATGAATTTAGAAGAAAAAAAACCAGGTCAATCAATTCCTAACGGACAGATCCCATAAAGGGAACGCCTATTTGGGCTTTAAACATCGGACCCACAATGACAATTTCTGGATTCGCCCTTTCTGAAGCCCATATGAGTTCCATGGTGTTTACGTCCTTGATAATTCCTCATCTTTCGACTTTGGAATGTTAGAATTCATGTTTGGATACCATTTCATAGCATATTCTTCAACTACATCTGCAAATTGAGTTAAAATGAAATAGAGCCATTTGAAACGCTTCCCGACTTGGTGGACGTCAGGAAGACTGCAAGAATTCAACCTCATCAACTTCGCTATTAAGGTGTGAATTAATTTCCTTACCTTTCCTCCCGGTGCGGTAGTAGTGGTCTTAACTGAAGGGTCTCGAAAAAGTGATACTAAGCTCTGAAGTGGTTTTTGGCAACGAAAAAAAAACAGCTGTCGTGTTTTCGGAACCCAAAAAAAACAAGGTGGGCACAATCCGATAACTTTTTTTGGACGAGGTGCAGTCGCGACCTGTTCTGCCTCACCCCATTTGGGTGCCCCGGACTGCCCCTGAAAACAGCAAGGAAAAATAGCAAAGAAAAACAACCACAAGTAAACAAATGGCCACCTGGCATGATGCTCTAGTCAACTCTTCTGTCATACTTTGCGGACTGACTGCTGGTCTGGGGTACTGTTCCAAAATCGGCTTCGTGTTAGGGGGTCAGAGTGGAAAATTATCCCGCAAGTTGCAATGTGAGAGTGGAATATTTTGATTAACTCGGGCAAAAGTTAAGATAGGTATGGCATTATTAGAGCAGATATTCAATGTGTCTCCTCAGCCAGCCCTTTTTATTCTTTTGCGTTCAATAGTGGAAAATGATAGATGAAATAGTGAGGAAAGAGTGGAAAATTATTTCATCTGAAGTGTCATCTTTCACCCAAATCTGAGTATTTTGGAACAATGGCATGGGCACTGGCGAGCAAGGAAGATATAATTGTGTTAGAGGGCCTTGGTAGATACGCCAGAAATCCGCCATTCAATGCCAGATGACTAAATAACAGATTTTGAAAGAAAATGAATGGAAATGTACAGGCTGGAAGGAAGCGATTTGTGTTCAATACTATGAATAATAAAAGGTAAATAAGATAAAAATACCCTATATTGCACTGTATTGTGGTGATAAATATCAAGATCAAAAGTAAAGAAGTTGTTGCATGTCGACACGACCGCGCAGGCGACCAACACTGGTGGCCCGCCGACGAGCGGCCGCAGGCGCGCGCACGGCGTCCAGGTGGTCTGGCGCAGCCGTTAGTTCCCTGTCGCCTGCCCAGCACACGTAGCGCACTTTGCAGTGGAAGTATTGGTCAGAAGCCAAGGGCGGATCCAGAAGCTTCGTCTGGGTGGGGCCAACTCGGTGGACAGAAGAGCGAGTAGCAAAAGATATTTGTGGTTCAAAAAAACGATCAGAGCTTACGATGAAAGAGGTGGTTTATACAAGGTGTAGCATTTGTTGATACATTTGTATCATACAAGGTGTGAAGATTTCTAGAAAAATTATTTTTTTAACGATCTTTAGACCAATATATCGTTTCTGACGGGGAGTTTTGGGGTCCAGAATGTCACTCCCCCATTCGATCTGCCGTCAACCCCCCCCCCCCCCCCACCCACACACACACACACTTCAAAATCGTTCCTACGCCCCTGTATTGACGTTGCAAGTCTTCTTTTTGAAGACTGCAACCAACATTTTTAATGATTTGCTGTTGTCAACGATTAGCTTGCCAGATATCTTGCAAATATTTCAGGATTTATCGTCAAATGGTTGAATGAATACGACAAACCTGCTGGCTGAAGTGTTGCAATGTGCCTCACAAGTTGCATGATGATTGCGATACTAAAGTTATTTTTCATGTTGATTCTTGAATACTTCACAATTAACTGAGAGAGCGGTTGAAATGTATCTATATAACCCAACGACCGGTCACAAAAGCCCACCGGTCCTGACGAGACTTTCTGATTGGACTTTTGATCTTTACATTTTCCACCTCTACTGTTCATATCCAAGACGAAAAGTCGCCAGTGCTTCGATTGTGTCAAAGCTCTGCTGATGCTTCGAGGAAGGTGTTTTTTTCCTTATTTTTGTTGGTTATTTTCTTGTTTTTTTTAATGCAATATAAAGATCATAATATGAACAGAAATGGAGTAAGTTGCATTCACTATCGTATTTGTACCTCATTCGAGGCGTGAAAGAAGATGGCTACACGTATTCGTATGTCCTTTTTTTACTTGCCACTGATAATGGGGTCGGTAAAGCAAAAGCCCGGCGTAAAGTCACAAGTCAATCGCAACATTTCTGCCATACTGGCAACAATCGTTGAAAATGGTGATTTTCTTTCGCAGTCGACAAGTGCTGCTTTTCACCTAAACACCAATCAAGCAAAATTTTGCTATAAAACATTGCGAGATGTCTCGTCGTGGGTGAGCATTGTGGTCGAAAAGTTTCGCTACATCTATTTCGCTTGCCGGCATGATCATGGTTGGAATGATGTCTTGGGATTCTGGGTGTGGAGAGGAAAATTTTGGGCCACACAATTAGGAGAGGATATTTTCCGTTGTAGTTGTGGCATTAGACTTTGAACAAACATTTTCACTTTGAAAAGAGTGCTGGGCATTCGGTCAACGGGCAGTAAGTCAGTAAACCGGCAACAGGCAACAGTAAAGTCAACAGACAATAAGTCTATAGTCGGAGTCAAAAGACACGATTCAACCTTCCAGCAAGAAAATATATCTTAATGCTCTGCAAATGATAATGTTCCAGACCACAAATACAGAACAGCCTAGTTTTCCGAGCCTGGGTGTGACAGTCATGTAAGTCACAATAGAACATGCTATCTTTCACCACAGCAAACCTGAAAATATTTGACTTCCCCATAGGAAACTATCCCCTGCCTTGCACCCCCTGGTTTTGTACATGTACAATACATAGCATCAATATGTATTCCTTTCACATTTCCTACCTGAAAGCCTAGTTAATAAAAAAAAGATGGCTGAGAGTAGTAGGTTAAACAAGGTAAACTAGATATGTAGGGTAGACTGGGTCTAGTTGACACACGGGATGGTTGATTTAACAGCGTTTACTTCAAAAGTATGAAGCCGGTTGCCATGGCCACGACACATGTTGCTTCTGGCACCGTCTTGTCGCGGCAAAAACAAGTGAGTGTACTTTCGATGAGCGGCTGCGAAATGGCGATGATGTGGCACATTTTTGGACCAAACTAAAATTTTAATGTTTGAGCTTCGCCCTTAATTTCTAATTTTTCGCCCACTCACTAACTTTTTAGATGTATGCTATCATTACCATGTTTTCTTAGTTTTGCAACGGTAAAATGTATTTATCGTTTGCCGCTACACTGCAGTCACAATTTTGCATGGCATGTTGCAGCCTGCGGCAGAAAACCTGCGTGGTAATTTGATACGGCCGGCATCAATTTAATCAACCTGTATCAACATCAGCCTATATCAACGTTTTGTGGGCTCATAATGAAATAAAATAACTACAGAATTGCCTATTTGTATTAAGGTGTTTGCTAAAACTGTTCCGAGATGATCTTATTCAATATTTCTACGAACATTTATCACCCGACGGAAAAGACGGACGAAGCAAAAGGTGCAACTACCGGCTGAACGTTTGCGCCTTCAATAAATGACATAAACCATGAGCTATGATCAGCCAGTACTGAAACCATTATTATTATTATAAGCGTGAAATATGGACCTTTCAGATGGCGTAAGCTAATACCACGCATATATCACATAATTTACTTAACTTACATTTTATCAGGTTACACTATCATCAGCAACAACTTTCCCCTATAGCGGGGTAACTTGATGAACCGGTAGTTACGCAATGTTTTGCTCTCTGGTGGAAGGCCCAAGGGATACGATGAAAAGTATTTATCGGGGATGGTACTAGAAGGTTTAGACTTGACGTAAGTGTAACCATCTCTGCATTATCCTGCTAAAGTGATTAGTTATTTTTAGTTTCGCCAAAATTGCATCGACAAGACCCGGCCTCCCCAACCAAAAAAAAGGACCTTTGATGAATCTACTCATGTATCCATGAAGTGATTAAATATAATTAATTTTTGTCAATTAGTCAATTCAATGCGATGAGACACGTTCTCCTGGTGTGCCCTCGTTTCTCAGCCCAACGAAGACGATACTTTGGAGACAGGTTTCCACGCTGACGATGACAGATTTTCTAGGTAATGGGTCACGTGTGGTTCAGTATGGTCAACTATTCGAGTTTCTTTCGCAAATACGATTTGCTGCATCTATCCAGGGAGGTAAAGATATTGCACTGGTTTGGGCAAAATGAGTGTTCCTTACACGTGGAAGTATACCTGGGCGGAACGTGAAACCTAGGTAGACAAGAACACTGCTATGGGCGCTATATGATCAACATGGTCGATGCGCCCTAAAGCCCAAATAATTTACTAGCTCACTTGATTGGACAAATACATTGAAGCGATTCAACCTCCTCACCCAAAATATGGAGATCAGGGTCGATGCACTGAGTCGATTCACCATGAATCGTTAGCAAGTCCGGTTCTATTATCTTATCTTTAGCAGTATGAAGAAATTCAGATGCAAGAGTCACATCCTATCGTCCTTTGGAATGCATATGGATGGGACGGATTGGATGGGATGGAGCTGCGGGAGTTCCGTCCAGTCGTCCTTTGGCAGTGTCAATAGATTGAGCTGCGGAAGTTCCGTCCTATCGTCCTTTGGCAGTGTTAAGGGATGGAGCTGCGGGAGTTCAGTCCTATCGTCCTATGACAGCGGCAAGGGATGGAGCTGCGGGAGTTCCGTCCTATCGTCATATGACAGCATCAAGGGATGGAGCTGCGGGAATTCCACTCCCGCAGTCCTTTGGCAGTGCCAGGAGATGGAGATTCAAGAGTTCCGTCCTACCGTCCCTCGGCAGTGTCAAGAGATTGAGATGTAGGAGTTCTGTTCTATCGCCCTGCCCTGCTCAGTCATGAACGTAAAACATGCGGTAGATCTCAGCCTCGCCCAGGTCCATTACATAACACGAAACACCCCTGCTGGACAGGATCTTTTGCCACTGGAACTGACACGCAACACTGACAAGGGGAAGGAGACCCGTCTCAGCCCTAATCGGTCCCGCGGCATGTCAGATGGCAGGCCGGCATCACCCCCACCCCGGCAGCGGGTCCTGAGGCCGCCACTGCCGCGGCCGTCCGGCCGAGCGCCGGAGGCCGGATGGCGTCGATTCAGCTGGTCAAACGTCGATTCAGCTGGTCAAACAGCGGCGCCTCGCTGTGTCGCAATCACCGGCAGTAGGCGGGCGCTACATCGGTCCGCCCCTCCCCTCTCCCATCACCTCACACACGTGTGGCCTCGCTGTGTCGCAATCACCAGCAGTAGGCGGGCGTCACATCGGTCCGCTCCTCCCCTCTCCCATCACCTCACACATCGGTCCGCTCCTCCCCTCTCCCGTCACCTACACATGTCTTCCGTACCTCACACATCGGTCCGCCCTCTCCTCTCCCATCACCTCACACATCGGTCCGCCCTCCCCTCTCCCATACCTCACATCCCGTCACCTCACACATCGGTCCGCTCCTCCCCTCTCCCATCACCTCACACATCGGTCCGCTCCTCCCCTCTCCCGTCACCTCACACATCGGTCCGCTCCTCCCCTCTCCCATCACCTCACACATCGGTCCGCTCCTCCCCTCTCCCATCACCTCACACATCGGTCCGCTCCTCCCCTCTCCCGTCACCTCACACATCGGTCCGCTCCCCCTCCCTCTCCCGTCACCTCACACATCGGTCCGCTCCTCCCCTCTCCCATCACCTCACACATCGGTCCGCTCCTCCCCTCTCCCATCACCTCACACATCGGTCCGCTCCTCCCCTCTCCCATCACCTCACACATCGGTCCGCTCCTCCCCTCTCCAGTCACATCACACATCGGTCCGCTCCTCTCCTCTCCCGTCACCTCACACATCGGTCCGCTCCTCCCCTCTCCCATCACCTCACACATCGGTCCGCTCCTCCCCTCTCCCATCACCTCACACACGTGTGGCCGACTCTCCGCACACAGAACGGATGGGGAACAGGTACAAGCAGCCAGACGTGGAACTGCAATGTATTTGGGGCTCCACACCCACAACTGCATTATGAGCTAGTATACCTTCAGAGCGAAAGATCAAGTCAAATTTGAAACGGTTTACACTCCAATTTTCATTCCCACAGGGTAGGGATGGGGCAAGGATTCGAATAACTAGTGGCAATTTCGCCCTCCCATCGGTGATCGGAAAATGTCTTCATTTTCGGGACAATATAGGTTCAGTTACCAAAATCATTCACTTCCGAGCATATTTCTGGAGCAGCCCCCCCGCACCAACTAAAAATAATTAAGCGGGTGGATCCCTGGGTGGCGGTCGCTGTCTGGAACCGCCGCGGCCAGCTGTCCGCCGCAGTAGCCAGCTGACGGCGAATCCAGCCCCGACGAGCTCAGCTCGAATGGCTGCGGCCTGGCCTTGGCGCCGACGAACCGGCGAAAGCTGGTATGAGCCGGTGCTGGGTCGGCGGCTGCCCAACTCTCTCGAGTGTGCTCTTGGATCTAGAGCCCACTGAGATGACGCGGTTCACTGGCTACGATGCTGTTCAAGTGTTAGCGACAGAGGAAGATACAGGGGAGGGGGTGGCACTGCAGTTATTTTTATACTTTTAACAGGGGGGGGGGGGAGGCACATCGACAAATCGATACCCGAAATCCCGGAAAAGAGCACTGGGTGCATGAAAAGGGCACCTTTAGCAGACTGGTGCAGAAGTACACAAATAATTTTGGTAGGAAAAGTGCGAAAAAGCCTGGAATCCCTCGAGATGAAAGCTTCTTGTATCTGTGTCACTTATTTGAGAGCCTGGAAACTCTTGCCTATGCGCTAACTATGCGCCTACCCACTAACGGAGTGTACCGAAGTCCTCCGACAATTTCCGGTGGTGCTTTTACGGGCTTTGTAGCTTTCATGTGGTATTTTTCGATGCGTCCTCATCAGAACCAATGTTAAATTTATAAAAGCTAGTTGGTTTCCAGCCAGTGGCATACCTAGGATTTAAGTCAGGGGCGGATTGGGAGGGCGCAGAGCATTTATTTAAAGCCCGGTGTGTTTTTTTAGATCCTGGCGCAAGGCTGTGTTGCTTGTTTTGCGGAACTACGGCATTTATGATGGACCGGTTCGCTCTCGAAGGCCCGACGTGCTCATTGAGTGCCCCGGTGTGTTTGAAAGATCATGTAGCAATTTCCGGACCCAGCCTGTTTTTGAGGTCCTCACGTTGTTTTTTTTTCGGCCCCGGTATGCTTTGTGATCCTACGCGCGTTTTGAGATCCTCCAGTGCGTTTCTTAGGGCTTCCCGTGTTTATTTAGGGTCCAGCGCATCATTTAAGGTCATGTTGCTCTCTGCGATTTCGCATCTTCGAGGGTCCCGCTACGTTTTCGGCCTCCCGGTGTGTTTTTAGAGCTCCGCTGCGTCTACTTGGGGCCCCGGGCGCAATTTTTTGGTCCCAACGCGATTTTTATGGGTTTTGACAGGATTTTTTCCGGGCCCCAGCGCGATGTCTTGAGCCCATCGCGAGTTTTCTGGGTCCGATGCGATTTTTTTTCGGGATGTCTGGATTTTTCTGAATCCCACTCGTTTTTCCCGAACCCGACGTCTTCGGGCCCCGGGCCCAATTTCAGGCCATTGGCGCGGTACTTTTGCGCCGCGACACAAATTTTCGGCTACATGTGATTTTTGTTCTGGCCCCTGTTGAATTGTCGGGGCCTATGACGCGATTTTTGGGACTTGAGCGCGATTTTCCTGGCCCGGATTGATTTACGATGTCTCTGCTTAATTATTCACGTCACCAGCTTGATTCCTCTAGGCCCCAGCGTGTTTTTTTTTGCCCCGGCGCATTTCTTTCAGAACCATGGAGCGATTCTTCGGAGCCCACCACCTCTCATGAGGGCAATGCCCCGTTCGGTTCGCCACTGCGACCACGTCGCTTTTTGCAGGCCTTGCCTGTTTTCGAGGGCCACATGTCTTTCCGGTCCCGGTGTGCTTTAGGGAAGCGCCGAGTTGATTTGGGGCCCCTGACGTGAATTTGAGTGGCCCCTTACTATGCTTGGATTTATACTTTGTGGTCCGCAGAACAGGATGTGGAGAGGATAATTTCTGTGTAATCGTTTACAGAGAGGATATTTATCTTCGAACATGTGACATCAGAATCCCAGTTTGCACTTTCCAGTCAATCTTGAACACTTCATCACATAGCAGTTCATTTTCAAACAGTACCGTTGAGCCTCCAAGTGAGAGAAATGAGACGATAATTTTCTGGAGAGGATAATGTTCTGGATGCCAAAATCCAGAGACCCCATTTTTCAAACCCTGCCTCTGGCCCCAAATTTTGGGGCCTCGGCACGAGTTTCGTTTCCCCGCTGTACTTATTTAGACCACCCAATGCTATTTATGGGAGGCCTGACAGAAAGCTTTGGATCCCAGCTCGATATTTTAGGGCCCCGGCGGGAGTTTTTTGGGCCCACTGTATTTACTTGGGGTCTCCGATGCCATTTTTGGGGGACGGCGACGGCAATTGTTGCGGCCCCAGCGCTACTTTTTTGGGCCCAGGTGGGATTTTTGCGGCCCGGTGCGAGTTTTCGGCAAAACCTCGAGGTCGGTAGCTCACCAGCGGAGGCGCCAGCTGTCGATCTGGATTACGAACAGAGTATCGCATCACACTGCTCTGGCTGGAGTTCATGCCACTGCCCGGTGGCCGAAATAGCTTTTTGACAAAATCCTGGTACTGGTAGATAGCCAGTGATGCCCCCCGCCCCGTCCTTGGCGGTCCTTCATTTTCAGGAACTCGACGACAGGAGGGACATTGAGCTGGATTGAGGTCAGCTTCGCCTGTTTAGGGCGAGTGTAAGTTTATATGTGGGCACTTCCGACTTACGAGAGGCACTGTAAAGCCAGCAGGGGACACTTTGACTAGCGGCAGGGATATTCCATTTCTTTGGGGTGGGGGTATTTTGAGCTGTGGAGGGCATCCTTGATATTCCCAAGCCTCGCCCTAGCCACACAATGGCCAATCTGAGCTGCCAAAAGGACACACAGCAAGCCGCCAAAGGGGCATTCAGTGGCTTCGAAAGGGCACTTAGAGCTGGATTGAGAGCAGCTTAACCTGGTACGAGTGCATCTAAGTATACCTGTGGGCACTTGCGAGAGGCACTCAAATCAGCAAGGGGCACTTTAAGCAAGGGCATGTGCATTCCATGTTGCTTCGGGGAACTTTAAGCTGGGAAGGACAACCCTGATGTTCCCAAGCCCCGTCCCAGCCAACCAGTGGGAAATTTAAACTGCCAGAGGGGCACAATAAGCTATCAAAGTGGCATTCGAAAGCTTCAGAAGGGAACTCTGAGACATCTGAGGGCACTTCGACTTCCAAGAAAGGCACTGTAGCGCCAGCAAGGGTCATTCCGCTTTGTTCAAAAGTATTCTTGAGCTATGAAGGGCATCTGATATTTCCAAGCCCCGTCCTAGCCGGCCAACCGGCAGCCTGAGCTGCAGGAAGGGCACAGTGAGCCGTCAAAAGGGCATTCGGAGACCTCGGAATGGCACCATGACCTCTCAATTGAGGGCAGCAAGACCTGTCCGATGGGCAAGCTGACATGCAATAGATGCATCTTAACCTGATGCGCGAGGGCCTAGACATGCGTTTTGCTTTTCGTCACAGGGGCACCTTGATTTACCAGTGGGGGGTACACTGGTAAACCGTCATAGGGGTACCGTGGCCTTCGAAAAGTATGATTTTTCTTCGGTGCCCCTCAGTAAAGCAAAATAATAGGGAGTTGGGGGCCTTTGGCCACGCAGTGTTCCCACTAAAAACGCCCTGGTATCACACACGTAAAAAAGAGCATTCTCACCATTTCGCGCTAACAATTTCGGAATTTGAACCGGCGTGGAGCATAGCTTCTGTCTAAGCGTCTCTCACCTTTAAGGTCGCCGGTACCATCGCCGCTGTCGTCTTTGAAGGAGCGTGGGTAGATCTGATAGACGGCGTCTTTCTGCCACCAGTCGAGCTTCTGCACAGGAGCACATTTGGGGCCGAGAACGATGATGACGATGGCGCCGACCAGCATCGCCAGCCAGATGATCCAGAAGAAGATGAACAGCAACCAGCGAAGTCGCACCCAGTACGGGTCGTTGGCGTACTTCATCAACTCCTCCTTGGTCAGGCCGCAGAACTCCGGCTCGACTCTGCCGCCGCCTTCGACGTCCACGTCCGGCTCGCCGTTGGCCGACTTCTCCAGCACGGCCGGCATCTTGTCCGTGGTCGTCAGACCCTGTGCTTCGTTGGGTGGCATGCTGTCGTCACCGTGATCGGAGCTGTTCTGCGTCAGCTCGCCCGCCTCCTTAACCATGCCGGCGTGGCTATTTCTGTGACAGACCGCAGCAGCTGTCTCCCGTGGCCGTCAGCCAGCGGTGTCTGGCACACGGCAGGGCGGGGCCGGCGCCTGCCGCCAGGGGCGCACGCAGCGGCCGCCGCTTGGGCGGCTGACGTCACGCGCCAGTCAGACGGCGGACGATCGATGGCACGCGCCGCTCCAGGGCGAGCGCCCGCGGCTGATGTAACCCGCCGTCAGGCGGCGGACGGTCGATGGCGCACCACCGCGCAGGGAGGCTGCCCGTGCAGGAAGGCCGCCCACGCAGCGAGGTACAGTCAATGGCCGACTCAGAATTTGGCCGAGTGGATCGGGCATCCAGAAATTTGGTATCCGCTGGATTGTATTTCCTTCTTTCTCGCTGAGGGTACTCATTATGAAGTATTTTTGTCCATCGAGGCGGCGGGAGGGGAGAGGGGGGTAGTTGAAGATGTCTGGGCTGAATTACTTGTAGCATCTTATCATAGCTAGTGTTTGTCTTCGTGCGTTTCGTCGTGTCGAGACAATTTGCAGCGCATATTTTTAACAAGCCAAACCCCTTGAGGTTCAACATTGTTAACGTGATACCCATATACAATTTGTCATTTTGGTAAAAATGGGATGATTAGGGTGTTGCTATCGTATCTGTGCGACCAAGTTGCACAGATAGGTTGTTTCGTTGATGCAAACTGCAATCGAATGCTGAGTGAGTTTTATTGAGGATATGTTATTTTGTTGATCCGGAAGTCATTTATAATTTTACAAGGCTGCTCAAGTGACAGTATTTCGACCTCGGAGACCCACATTGCAAAATGGAGCTTTTCTGGAAAATAATAGGCTTTTGGACGATTCTCGGACTTCACTGGTATATAAAGATAGATGTTGCGAAATGTTTGTGCTTCGGCTTGTCTCGTCAAGCCTTCATCAAACTAAGCTGGTGGATACAACATAAACAATCGAAGTGCACGCTTGACACCATTGAAGGGCATTTACATTATTGCACGTACTAATTAATTTGGGTCACATTTGGCACCAAGGATGTGATGAATGCTTGGTAGCTAAAATATAATTATATTGAAAGGTGTGATATTAAGTAATTGGCGATCCATTAAACCCAAAAAATCGTCCAGAAACCAAAGATTCACCTGGATAGAATGACTTTTAAGGAGAAAATAAATCGGTCGAGACTGGTTCATTCCTCCGTTTTATCTTCAGCATACTCCACATGAGCCATTGTGGAGGCCTTTGGTTCCAGAGAAGAAAAGTAAATATGGAACAAAAGAGCAAGTCGTGACTTGTGTTTGGTGTGTAATATGATAGGTATATGCAGCCTAAATAACGTAGTCTCGGTAAATGGAGATAAGTATTTTGCACCTACTACCGAACATTTTATGTTGGGCCGTCACGACATTCTTACCCCTGTGCAGTGGCGTAGCCAGGATTTGATCCAGAGGCGAACATCTGAAGAGGGTCCCCAACCTTCGGAGGGTCCCCACACTTTTCCGAAACTCATCTGATTTCGGTCGCTATTTTCGAAGGGTCTCTATATTGGTGTTATAATACACACACACACACACACACACACACACACACACACACACACACACACACACACACACATATATATATATATATATATATATATCGGTATATATATACCGTCCAGTTTATTTATCCATTATCCATTTACCGTCGTGAGCACCGTCCACACGTGGTATCTATTAAAGCAATACAAGAAAAACTTAAGTCCCTCCTCGCCAGTTTTCGAAGCGTATGAAAGTTAAAAAAAAATGCTTTCGGCGCCCTTGCGCCAGCATGCCAACGGGACAACACCGAGACCGAGACAACAATGAACCGTAAGGGGCGATCGATAAGCGTGCAGTCCTGCCAGATTGCATGTAGGCGGTTAACTGTCGCCAAGAACAGACAGGGTCCAAAGTAGACACTCCCGGAAACACCAGCAGCAATTTGTGGAGAAAAATGTGTCGACTGTGGTCAACCAAGTACGGTGGTGACCAAGACAGACACGGGCGGAGTGGTAAGGCGTCCAGGGGTGTGACGTTGGTGGCAGCGTAGGGCCCGGCTGGATTCCCAGGAATGCATATATTTGGGATGAAAAGTGAGCAGACGCCACGAGCATAAGGACAAACCAATACAATTTAGGATCCAACTAGTGCTGGCGTCGGTCGGAATTTGTGAGAGGGGAAATTCGACATGTTGGAGAGGGGGATTTGTCGCTATGCCCTCCCTGTTGCTGCGTAATGCCAATTGATACTCTATTTTACACAAGAAGGTTCCGGATTCAACGGTTATACATGCGATTTCTCCCAACTGGGAGAGAGCATATCGATGATTGCAGATGATCACGCCGTGTCAGGGCGAATCCAGATATTTCAATGGGGGCATATTTCCTTGGATGCGTGCCTTTGCCTGCAACAAAAATCCGTTCAGCGAGGGACGGGAGAGGCATCCTGGCCTTCTTCAAGGAACACCTTCCCAATCGGATCGGTACCACCTTTATATGGGGAGAGGGCGCGTATTCCCCCCCCCCTGTATCCGCCCTGCACCGTGTTGCTGTGTCTGGAGGACAGACTATGGCCTTGTTCTGTCCGAGATCCACGCCGGGTCGGCTGGACTGGCGCCACCTCGTTGACACGTCGTCGGCCGCATTCCTTGGTGACATATCCATCCGTCTGCACTGTGTTACTGCGTGTAACCAGGCCACTCGCTACACTGCACCGAGGCCATCCGAGGCCAGGCGTGATGCCAAGCTAATCTCAACATCACTGAGCAAGAACACATTCGTAGCTAGATCCACCCAGGGGATGAACAAGGCGACTCCAAAAATGCTTAAATTTCGAATGCAAATGAAAGATTTTGCTGCTTTTCATCGGGACTGAATTACATACCGTCGGTGCTTAGCCCATGGATGATGTACGCCTGTATTGGAGTCGGCGTCGGCGTACATCGGAGTCAGCGCCGAGTCGGCGCCTTTGATCTGCGCGAATCAGCGGCACCAACCTGCCACCTACCGGAGGGTAAGTACAAATACGGAAACGCGCCCAGTTTTAGGCCGTGCACCTATGGGAGTTCGGGATACGCATTTCGTATTGGCATTTTTTTCTCAAATTGATTCAGCCACCTCAGGAGGATTCCATCTTCCTATCATGAAACAGAATTGATCAAGGAACCTTACCATTCTTTCCGTATTTATTTATTTCGCTCCGTTCCGAAGTTGTGATGCAAAGTGAAGGCATCTGTGAGAGAGAGCCCAGCCCATTTCGCCGAAAGGGTCGGCCACCGATGTTGATTTCTTAAAAGGATCGGAGGGGGCAAAGTACACGAAGGCAATATGCAGACCAAAATGAATAGGAGGGGGGAATCAAGCATTGTGGGGGCAGTTTCGCCCTCAAAGATAAGAATGAGCGGTTCTGCTTTCGCCCACCCTCTTTGCTCTCTTGGTATGTGGCTGATATTTTCCAGTGCAGTGGTTTACACAACTGAATGGGAGAGTGCAGACTTAGGCGTACCCACCAATCCGCAAAGAGGATTAAACGGAAATTCCATGGGGGGTACAAGCCCCCTCCCCATACACCATACCACGGACATATTTATGATTTTGCCAAGGAGGCGTCATTTCTCCAAAAGGGGGGCTCTTGGTCCAGAACCAGGGGCGTAGATTTGTATCCTTTTGTGGGGGCCATGCCCCCCCCCGCCATGTTGATTTGCCCCCCCCCCACAATAACCTATGCTATTTTATGCTGATAAGAAAGCTAAAGGGAGAAAATGAAAAACACCATGCTAAGTAGAAACATTGATGTTAACCAGCACATTTTGTACTGAAAAGAAACAGATTTGGATTAGATAGTGGACTGACTCTCCACCTTTTGCTGAAAATGTAAAATTGTGTGCAAAAACAAACAAAATAGCTGGATTTCCCTCCATTGTGGAAGTACCGCTTACATCATAACATGTTGAGATTAGCGATGCTGATGCATTTTAAACCAGATTGTCTGAAAAAAAAATATGCTAAACAACGAAATAACAATTGCATGGCCATACTGATGTTTGTACACACCACCAATGGCAAAACCACATGCATATGGAGCTTGAACATGATTAATTCCATTCTCAATTTCCAGTCATTGTCAAACTTGCATGCAAATCATGGTTATCATTGAGAATGTGGATATACAAACTATAATCATCTTCAGTTAGTTAGTTAGTTATTTGGGCTTTAGGGCGCATCGACTGCATATAATTATCTTCAGCAACCTACCCATCACACCATCAGCTTGATATTTACCAAGGTACCTACCTACCTACCTACATGCCCAATGACTATGTGCATGCATTCAATATTGATATGAGGCAACCCAATCTCAAACTGAACCAACAAAAGCTACGTGTGAGCCAATCCGTCAGCCTATGAAAACATGAGAGAAAAGTCAGCAACAAGCCGTATAGACACCTCATTATAATTGATTTTCCTGAAGAAAGCAGTAGGTATTAAGCTATGGCCACACATGACTTCCTAAACAAACCATATAGAGTCATACAAGACCAGTGTCTGGTAGCCCGCATTATTAAATGCCACCCACGATACTATTACCTTAGAAGGTACACCAAAGTTCGCCTTCAAGCTTTGTTGACGTCATAGTATTTTCTCTTATATTGCAGAAATATAAGACAGTTAAAACATTTTTCAATTTTCAATTTTCAAAGTTTAAAGAACCTAACCTAGCCAAACCTAACCTATTATAAGTTTCTGTTGAATCAAAAATGATTGGTAAATTTGCAGTTTAAGGTGATTTTTTTTTGTTTGAATTTTTCTTCAGAATATCATGTTCATAACGGTGACTAAGATGATGGGACCACTTATTTTCTGTGCAAATTCATTTTATTTTAATTTGAAGAAAAAACTGCCAAATTTTCCCACTTAAAAAACCTAAACCAACCTACCCTAACCAAACCTATCAATTTGTTTGCTTTATGGTGACAAATGTGTGTAAAAACTTTTCTTAGTTGGTTGGTTGGTTATTTGGGCTTACGGCCGCATTGACTGCGTTGGTCATACAGCGCCCATAAAACTTGTCTTGTTCCCACCTTAAAGCACAATAATACCCAAAAGTTTCCCAAAAAAACTTACACATGTTCACAAAAAATATAATGTTTTCTTCAAAAGCAGCTTAGGTTAGGTTAGGCTGGGTTAGGTTTCTTTTTTAAGGTGAGAATTTTCAGAAAATACATTAATTGACATTTTTTGTGTTCTCAAAAGATAGGTTAGGCTAGGTTAGGTTAGGTTTTGTTGCATTAAAAAAAAACATTTCTTTATGCTATGTTACCGAACTCTAAGCACTTTTTGGCATTATTTTGCTCACAACCTGAAAAGTAAGCATTTGCACAGAAAATATGTGGGTCCAATCATCTTAGTCACCATCATAAACAGAAAAATTGAATGCAGAAAAAGAAAAAAAGAACACCTTAAACTGCAAAGTTACCAAATAATTCGCAATTTTGGGGGGAAACTTTTTTTTGAAATTTCTTTGATAAGTTTTCCAACTTAAAAAGCCTAAACTAACCTAACTTAACCAAACCTAGCCCATTTGTTTGCTATATGGAGGCAAATGTGTAAAAACTTGTCTTGTTACCACCTTAAAGCACAATAACACCGGTTTGGCTAGGTTAGGCTAGTTTAGTTGTTTAACTTCGAAAACAATTTTCAAAACTTTTCAAAAATAAAATAAAATCGGAAATTTTCCTTCAAAAGCAGCTGACGTTAGGTTCGGTTAGGTTGGGTTCGGTTGTTCAATTTAGAAAATCTTCAGAATATATATTGCTTAATTTTTTATTCTTTTCTTCTCCAAAGCAGGGGCGTTGATTTGTATCCTTTTGTGGGGGCCATTGCCCCACCAATGTCGATCTTGGCCCCTCAATGTTGATTTCCTCCCCCCCCAATAACCTGTGCTATTTTTATGCTGAGAAGAAAGTTAAAGGAAAAAAGAAGAAGAACAAACACCATGCTACTTACAAAACTTAGTTGATGCCAACCAACAACTCAGAAATATGGGACAATGGCGGCTGCAGAAGTGACAAACACCTGCTTATAAGTTATATAAGGTCAAAGCCCATCACCAAATGTGTCTGGAGAGACTTGATAAACATTAGCGCGCATTAAATGCCACAAATCGTGATGGGCGTTCCTAAGCCATCCAAAATCGTAGCATCCAAAGAAAAAATTCCAGTTACAGAAATTACAGCGCCTAAAGTCTAAATTTGAGGTTGCGGTCGACAAATGTGACGGAGGTGAGACATTTGTGGTGCAATTGCGCGCAGTGTTTAATCCGGAGGTCGTACTGATTCGTTTTTTGTACTTCGCACCTTCTGATGTATCTGCAGATTGGTGTGATTTTAAATAGTTAATAAATAGCTTGCTGATATTTAATTCCCAAAGGAACAGTAGTTGAAGAAGTTGACAGGTAGGCTTGAACAAGTCCTGTCCATGCCTTTTTCTGATTTGTGCTCAGGGTTTCCATGTTAATATCACATAACTACCACGTTTGTCTTCAAGAAGAACTGTTTTTAGTTTACTTTTATTAATATTTTAATTCCACTGCTCTTAGTGCTTTTTTCTGCCCAGGATTGGGGCACCTAGTGTTGCCTTTCCGTTCAGGGGTTGGCACACCTTTTGGTAAATTTACAGCTTAAGGTAATTTCTGAGTTCTTGATTTTTTTTTAATGCAATGTTTAGGAATGTGATGAACATGATGTTACTGCTCATTTTGGTAAATTTGTGTTTTAAGGTGTTTTATGAATTCGTGGAATGTATCATTTCAACGCAATGTTTATGAAGGTGACTCAGATGATGGGACCACTCATTTTCTATACAAATGCCTATATTTCAGGTTCTGAGCAAAATAACACCAGAAAAGGCTTTGAATTAGGTGACATAGGGTAAAATATTGTTTTAAATAAAAAGAAATGCAACATAGCCTAACCTAACCTAACCTAGCCTAACCTCCCTTTGGAGAAAAACAAAACCAACACATCAAGTTTGATAAATTTCAAGCAATATATTTTTTTTTTAAATAAAAAACGTAACCCAACTTAATCCAACCTAACATAAGCTGCTTTAGAAGAAAAAAGATACATTTCTTTCAAATTTTGAAACAATTTTTGCAAAAAATGTCCAACTTAAAACACCTAAACTAATCTAACATAACCAAACCTAGCCCATTTGTTTGCTTTATGGAGGAAAATGTGTAATAACTTGTCTTGTTACCACCTTAAAGCACAAAAATTCTGGTTAGATTAGGTTGGGTTAGGTTTTTGCAGTTGTAAAATTTGAAGAAAATAAATTGCTTGATATTTTTCCAATTTTGTTTTTATAATTGTTTTCTCCAAAGTCAGGTTAGGCTAGGTTAGGTTAGGTTATGTTGCATTTGTAATATATTTCTTTTAATTGCCATGTTGCTAACGCAAAGCCCGTTTTTAATGTTATTTTGCTCACAACCTGGAAAGTAAGCATTTGCACAGAAAATGAGTGGTGCCATCAGCTTAGTGACATTCATAAACATTGCATTGGAAATTTAACTTAAAAAATATTAATAAAACACATAAAAGCACAAATTTAATGTCCTTTCCTCTGCAAATGCATGGTTTTCAATTGGGAGTAAAAATAATACCAACAAAGGGTGTGGAGTTAGGAAATATAGCATCAAAACAATGTTCAAGATGTATGATAACCTTACCTAACATAGTTCAACACCCCATACAAGAAATTAATTGTTTTTAATTGAAATTTTCTGCCGAAAACCGAAAGTTGGCCCCCCCCCCCAAAAAAAAAACCGGTGGGCTAGATCCGCCAGTGGGACACACTGGGTACATGCCTTTCCGGTCACGGCCCAGGAGTCCGATGAGGTCAGCCCAGTAGATTCCCAGAAGTGCCATCCGACGGTTTTGAAATGAATGTGTCGGCTCGAATGGTTTCTTTGCTAGAGTCGGAAATAAAAAGGACAACTTCGGAAAGTAGGAATAATGTCAGAATACAAAACAGTTTTCAAATCGGTGGAATTGGAGTGGGCCCCGCACCAGATGTGTCGCAACAGGAGCATTTTTACTGCAACCCTGTTCGTACTTGTAATCCTTTCCTTCCAAAACTTAGTGCGGATTTTTCTATACCTTTGGTGGCGCTTGGACCACACCAAATTTGCCTTCTTGACCTCATTCACCAATTTGATTTCTAATTCCCCTTGACATTGACTTGGGATGGACCAAGGAGGATAATATTCCAAAATCTCCAAAATGCCACCATTCGCAGTAATTGCAGCATAGCAGCACCAAATCCAGATCATACTGTTCTTTCATCAAATCAAATAACTCTGCTTTCCCAAAAATTCAATCAAAGTCAAGGTTACTAAACGGAGGTCAGGTCAAATTATCTCTTCTTATCGCAGTAAGGGGAAAACTTGTGCAGAACATGATTTAAGAATGATATAGACATTCTGCTTTCAAATATGTGGCAAGGTCAATGGTGTTAGGTCAGGTCAAGTATTATGGATATTCTACACTGCCGTCTTGTGTGTGGAGTTGGGATTTTTGTGCGAGTCCGCTGCCTTGGCGACATTGCGGCCGTAATGTCGTCTTATGCCGAATGCTACTGTTCCTTGTGAATTTAAATTTTAATTCGGTTTTAGAGCCACCGAAGTAGTACACCATGACATTGTGTGAACAAACAATGATCCGAGATGACCCGACTTCGCGTTTCCGGACATTATTATATAAAGCAAATATAAAGCATATAAAGATAAAGAGCAAATATAAAGAGGTGCAAAATGTCGGACACTAGAAACACATGGCAGACGTAAGGAGTCCTCATATAGGTGCGAGAGACACGAATAAGGCCAGAAGGGTGCCGCACCCAAAAGCATTTCTGGCCGCGCTGCTGTCAGTACCTGTAATCATTACCCTGGTGGAAGTAAGTCAGTCTCGCTGCTGACAAAATTTCCTTTTCTGATGGCATCAATATCCATCGATAGAAATGCACAACAAGAGCAGCTGTGTCTCAATCAGATTCAATGGCTGCGACGAATTGGGAAATATTAATGCATGGGTGACATTGGTACCTATTAATGGTAAGGTGAACGGTAGAATGCGGGGAAAGTGACAACAAATGCACACAAAACTGCTCGGAAAGATGATGCAAAGCCGTGACTAATCCCACACCGTTCACTGTGACTGACCAGGGCCGTGGAGATCGCACCGTCTACCAGGGTTGGATTTATACTTTGCAATCCTGGATGAGGAGAGGACAATTTCTCAGTGATGGAATATGGAGAGGATATTTTCCCTCAAACCTTGGCATCAGAATCTCACTTTGAAGCTTCAGGTGAATCTTGAGCACTTTACCACGGGGCATTTAATTATCGAACAACACCATCAGACGTCCAAATTGAAAACACATGGAGGAAACAACATGGAAGATAATTTTGTGAAAGGATAATGCTATGGATGGCAAAATCCAGGAAAAGCCAGCTTTTTCGACCCTGACGTCCACTGTGGCGGGCCAGGGTCGCAGAGCACACCGTCCACTGTGGCGGACCCGAGCTGTGGAGCACACCTTCTGCTATGGCGGACCAGAGCCGTGAAGCACACCATCCACTCTGGGGGACCGGTGCCGCGGAGCACATGGTTCACCGTAACGGACCGGAGCCGCGGAGCACACCGTCCACTGTGGCCGACCAGGGCCGCGGAGTACATCATCAACTTTGGAAAACCAGGGTCGCGAAGTACACCGTGCACTGTGGTGGACCGGGGCCGCGGGGCACACCTACTATGACGGACTAGGGCCGCGAAGCATAGCATCAACTGTGGCGGATCAGGACCGCGGAGTACATAATCTACTGTGGTGGATCAGGGTCGCCGAGCAAGCCGACCACTGTGGCTGATCGGGGCCGTGGAGTACACCGTCCATTGTAACGGACCGGGGCCGCGGAGCACACCGTCCACTGTGGCGGATCAGGGCAGTGGAGTACACCGTCCATTGTAACGGAACGGGGCTGCGGAGCACACCGTCCACTGTGGCGGACCGGGGCCGCGGAGTAAACCGTCCATTGCGGCGGATTGTTGCTATCAACAGGTCAAATTATGTCATGCCATGGCAGTGGCGTACCTAGGATTTGCGAGAGGAGGCAAACTGATTTGGAAGGTGCCCACCTACCTCCGTTAAAAAAGTCCCTGGATTTCCACCCAAAAAAATTAAAAGGTGGTTCTTTATATTTTTGTTATATAATAAATAGTGACCAAATTAACTGTCCTGTGGAGGGGGCCAAATCTACCACCATTATTTCTGAATCACCGGATTTCAACCCTAACTCCTCCCCATCCTGTTTGAAGGTTTTTATTTTGGTATCCCTTGAAAAGTCACCTCACACTGCTAAAATTACACCTGAACAAATCACTCCAAAATATAAAATTTGCCAATATCAGGCATTCCAATTAATAACGCCCGTTCGCCAAAACGCCAACGTTCGTGCACATGTACACCCGCCTTGTGCAGTCGACGAATTCGCCACTCTACGTGCGCTTCTCCGGTTTCTGCTAGGTCTCCCACGTTTTGCTAATTACTGTCACGTGATAGTCTTGTGCCACATTTGACATGTGGAATGCTTGGTAATGCGGCTCACTGGAAAAAAATCGATCAATTCAATTCGATGTATTAGTTCTCTTCTTCCCACCTTTTCTCGTGATTAAGAAATCCGGAGACACACTGACCTTTGATGCACCTCATCTCTTTGGTTAAATAAGCTCCCATATTGGCTACCGAGCCGTGACCCTAGCAGTGTTCCTTTTTTTTACTTGTTGCGTTTTTCTTCTTCTCTGGATGTGTTTTAGGGCTCCAACCAATTGGTGTTAAGGGCTCGGCACATGTTTGAGACCGGGCTCTTTTTTGCAGCTTTGTTGCTGTTTTATACACCGATGATATTTTTGAGGTATCGGCGCGTTTTCGAAGACACCGATGTGTTTATTTAGTGTCCGGTCTGTTTGTTCCTGGTTTATGATCAATTCCCCTTTTGAGGGCCCAGCCTGTTTTTGAGGCCACGTGTGGTCTCATAACCCTGGTGTGCCTTGAGGGCCTCCGTTATGTTTTTATTTAACGCTCCCGGTCTGTTTATTTCGAGCTGCAGCGCATATTTTAATGCCCTGTCGCTTTTTGCGAAACTCGGTACGCTTTGGATTACCCACATTCAATTTTGGGACTACCGACGGAATTTTGGGTCCCGAACGCGATATTTGGGGGCCCGTGGTCACTTGTTCGGATCTCAAGCGCGAGCTTTAGTGGCTAGGACACGCTTTTGGGGGCCCAACACGTTTTGTGGGCTTTTAGAGCGGTTATTTGGACCCAGTGATTTTCCATGTCTGGGCTGTTTTTCGTTGCCCCGGCTTCATTTGCTGGGTGATCACAATGAGACTTTTGGAGCCCCGGTGCGACATGTCATGCCCCTAGCGTGATTGTCAGGGACCCGGACGAGAATTCTTGGTACCCCTAGGTTCAGCGTGACTTTCTGGGGCCCCGGGCCCGGGCGTTTGTGGCCTCCGTCGTGATTTTCTTGAACCACAGCACGACTCTTTTGAGCCCCCAGCGTGATTTTTAGGGGCCCAGGTGGGAACTTTTGAGGCCCCAGCGTCCTTTTCAGGATCCCCTGCGCGACTTTTTAGCCCCCAGTGTGATTTTTCTGGCCCCGGTACGATTATTGGGGGCCTAAACTGGATTTTTAAGGAGACTGGCGCAATTTTTTCCGGAGCTCGACGCGATTCTTGGGGGTCCCACAACCTGTCCGGGAGGAAACTGCCCACAATGTCCCCTCCCCATTCGGCATGCCACTGCGTCATGCAATTATGCAGCATAAGCATACAGGAATAACTCATCTGCTTCATCACTCACAAGTGATTTCAACTCCCAAGTTCTCCAGACAGTTTGAGGAAAGTCAAACATCTCCTACATGGATAGGCAAGGCTGGACTATTAGGCAACAGGGATACCATGGAATTCAGATCATAGTACTTTTGCTGCAATACATACCTTCTTCCGCAGGTTGCTTTGGAGACGGATGCGCTCCTGAAGTTTGGTCAGGGTTGGAATTGGATGTGGATGGAGCAGCACTGTGAAGGTGCTGCTCCATTTGCATATGGTTCAAAGGACTTCTTTCTGTTTACATTAGCAATGCAGGTAATGAAGTAACACTTTCATTAATTGACTTCTATGGTGTCCTGAGTGAACAGTAGAATCGAGATGGGTTCTTGTGATATTCGTTATAGAAGTAAGGCTATGATGTAGCTTTTAGACTCCAGTGGGAATGGTACGGATTCACTCATTAGTGAATCCATACCATAGCCTAACAACCATAACAAACATAACCTAATCTAGCATATCCTAACCTCCCTTTGGAGAAAAAAAGTGAAAAACAAAAATTAAGCAATATATATTCTGAAAATTTTATAAATTGAACAACCGAACCCAACCTAACCGAACCTATCGTCAGCTGCTTTTGAAGGAAAATTTCCGATTTTATTTCATTTTTGAAAAGTTTTGAAAATTGTTTTCCAAGTTAAACAACTAAACTAGCCTAACCTAGCCAAACCGGTATTATTGTGCTTTAAGGTGGTAACAAGACAAGTTTTTACACACATTTGCCTCCATATAGCAAACAAATGGGTTAGGTTTGGTTAAGTTAGGTTAGTTTAGGCTTTTCAAGTTGGAAAACTTTTTAAAACTTTTCCACAAAAGTTACCCTCCAAAATTGCGAATTATTTGGTACCTTTGCAGTTTAGGGTGTTTTTTAAATATTTCTTTTTATATTTGTCTGCAGAATACCATGTTTATGAAGGTGACTAAGAATATTGGACCCACTTATTTTCTGTGCAAATGCTTACTTTTCAGGTTGTGAGCAAAATAATGCCAAAAAGGGCTTTGAGTTCGGTAACATATCATAAACATAAATGTTTTTTTACTGCAACAAGACCTAAACTAACCTAGCCTAACCTATCTTTTGGGAACACAAAATAAAAAAAATACAAAGGTCAATTAAGTTATGTTCTGAAAATTCTCAACCTTAAAAAAGAAACCAAACCCAGCTTAACCTAACCAAAGCTGCTTTTAAAGAAAATTATATTTTTGTGAACATGTGTGTAATTTTTTGGGGGAAACTTTTGGGTATTATTGTGCTTTAAGGTGGGAACAAGAAAAGTTGCATGGGCGCTGTATGACCAATGCAGTCAATGCGGCCGTAAGCCCAAATAACCAACCAACCAACCAAGAAAAGTTTTTACACACATTTGTCACCATAAAGCAAGCAAATTGGTTAGGCTTTGGTTAGGGTAGGTTGGTTTAGGTTTTTTAAGTTGGAACATTTGTATATTTTTTTCTCAAATTAAAATGAAACGAATTTGCACCGAAAATAAGTGGTCCCATCATCTTAGTCACCGTCATGAACATGGTATTCTGAAGATTTTTTTTTTAAAATCACCTTAAGCTGCAAATTTACCAATCATTTTTTATTCAACAGCAACTTATGATAGGTTAGGTTTGGCTGGGTTAGGTTCTTTAAACTTTGAAAATTGAAAATTGAAGAATGTTTGAACTGTCTCATGCGCAGTGAAATTGAAACACGCCTGATGCTACCCATTTCTACGATATAAGAGAATAAAAACTATGACGTCACCAAAGCTTGAAGGCGAACTTTGGTGTACCTCCTAAGGTAATAGTATCGTGGGTCGCATAATGCGCGCTACCAGATACTGGTCTTGTATGACTCTATAGGGGTTGTTTTGGAAGTCATGTGTGGCCACAGCTTAATACCCATTGCTTTCTTCAGGAATATCAATTATAATGAGGTGTCTATACGGCTTCTTGCTGACTTTTCTCTCATGTTTTCATAGGCTGGCAGATTGGCTCACACGTGGCTTTTTTGGTTCAGTTTGAGACTGGGTTGCCCCATATCAATATTTAATGCATGCACATTGTCATTGGGCATGTAGGTAGGTACCTGGGTAAATTTCAAGCTGATGGTGTGATGGGTAGGTTGCTGAAGATAATTCTAGTTTGTATATCCACAATCTCAATGATAACCATGATTTGCATGCAAGTTTGACAATGACTGGAAATTGAGAATGGAATTAATCATGTTTAAGCTCCATATGCATGTGGTTTTGCCATTGGTGGTGTGTACAAACATCAGTATGACCATGTAATTGTTGTTTAGTTGCTTAGCATATTTTTTTTCTCAGATAATCTGGTTTAAAATGCATCAGCATCATTAATCTCAACATTGTATGATGTAAGCTGTACTTCCACATTGGAGGGAAATCCAGCTTTTATTTGTTTTTCGACACCATTTTACATTTTTCAGCAAAAGGTGGAGAGTCGGTCCACTATCTAATCCAAATCTGTTTCTTTTCAATACAAAATGAGCCGGTTAATATCAATGTTTCTACTTAGCATGGTGTTTTTCATTTTTCCCTTTAGCTTTCTTATCAGCATAAAATAGCATAGGTTATTGGGGGGGGGCAAATCAACATGGGGGGCCAAGATCAACATTGGTGGGGCCATGGCCCCCACAAAAGGATACAAATCGACGCCCCTGGGCAGGTGGGTATGCTGGTGTAGTTGTCGCCGTTGTTCTCAGTTTGCGCTTTAGGCACCTATATAGGTAAGACATGTACCAACGTGAAACCAGATATCAAAGAACGCACCAACATCGTACCTAGGTAGGTAAATAGGTATATGTATATATATATATATATATATATATATATATATATATATATATATATATATATATATATGTTTATATATATATATATATATATATATATATATATATATAGATATATATATATATATATATATATATATATATATATATATATATATATATATATATATATATATATATATATATATATATATATATATATATATATATATATATATATATATATATTTATATATTTGTATATATATATATATCTATATATATATATATACCCCGCGTATATGTGCAAGTATAATATGGCTGCCATACCGAGGATGGACGACTGCCGCATGATGACGTCGGCGCTGACGGCCTGTGCTGTGCGTCAGACGCTAATCAGGATGACCCGTCCGCTATATATTGCTGATGTATTGCGATTTAAGACAATATATAACTGGTATTTTGTGCTATGTAGAGCATGTTTTTATGGGTCTGAACAGTCTGAACGCTCTAAATGGTCTGAATGCTGTGTGGGATAGGTATTCACTACTTTACTCTCTTCCCGCGCTGCCCACCCCTTAAGTCCCCGGGTTGGTCTCTGATGGACCGCATAGTAAATATGGCATAGGGTCTCAGATTTGGTCATTTAACACGGTTCCTTATGGGCCCATCCAGCTGATGCTGCCAGTTCCAGTGCCGTCACATATCACCAAGTGCTGCCATGCTTGAGCAGTGGGGGCCGGACCAATCTCATCAGCTTCGTGTTCGCCGGTACCCCTACCCTCTCCTGGGTGCGCGTCTGGAACGTCTTTTTACTCAAAATGAACGGTAATTGATTTGGAAAATGTTTCTTGATAATCTCAGCGTGCGTTCTTCGGCACGAACAACTTTCTACGATACGGGAGTTTTCCCGTGTTCTCAAGAAGGGAAAATTGGTGAAGGGCAAATTACCTTTTTGATGGCCATCTTCCCCGAAAACGAGTGTACTGCTCGTTGTGCCCAGTCGGTCAGGTGGTCCGCCGGCTACCAGGCTGGCTGGCCGAACGGCCGGCCATCGATGTTTTCCCTGTGTGCTTATCAATGAGGGGTGGATTATCAGCGACAGATAACACACAGCGCAAATAGGACATATCAAAGGGTGCGATGCCGAAGGCAGGCTCAGCAGGTGAAGGGAAAGAGTGGACGAGAACTTGCGCGTCACGCCCCATTTCGACGCGATAACTTTATAGACTTTAATATATGCACGCTTGTCTTGAAACATGTGCTTATCATGAAAAACAAAACATTTGTTGACTGTAGTGAGGATGTGATTAAAGCAGGAACGGGAACGTAGTTTCAGGATATGCACAAATATGTGACACATATGCGTCTGTTCATTCATAGCTCAGCCGGGTACAATGGTAAAGATCGGGTCAGAATTATGTTGCAATGGTGCGAGAACTTGCGCATTAAGTATACATTTAAGTTTTCTACGACAATTGTATCACTGTGGTCATAGATATATAATGTTACATGCGCAATATATTCATGAATAATGGAATAACAATAAACCAGAGGCAAACATCCCAAATACTCTATTGCAATGGGCTTTATTTTGTATCTCTTGCGTTGGCTTTGTCAGCCGGAACAAAATTCAGAACCGTTATTCTGCTGTGTGGCCAACGCAGTCGATGCGCCCGTAAGCCCAAATAACCTAAGAACCGTTATCCACCACTGTATTCGTCTGGAGTACAGACTCACATATATGCATGCATATATATATATATTAACATCAGCTGGTAAAGACGTTTCTCTTTATTTTAAAGCTTCGTCAGTTTGAGAACACGTCACACCGCAATTGCGTCAAACATATGTTTGGATTTTGAAAGATCACCGGACAAAACTTCCACACCACCTTCTTCCTCTGGACACATACATTTTATGCTCGATGGTACATACACGCTGTACATCACCATTCCACAGCACAGGTTATCATTTCACCATTTCACAGCAATCAGGTTTTCGTTTTTTTTATTTTCTCCACCCTGGTTAACGTCCGTGCGTACGAACCCTATCCATCTCTGTTCCCTAATACGTCTATACTGCGTTGAATTTTGCCACGCTCTTTCCAGACCAACTACCCGCACATCTTCAATAGAATGACCCTCCTCATGGAAATGAATTGCTACAGGAGTGCTATACTCTTTTCGAATACTGGATAGATGATTTTCTATGCGGGTATATAAAGTTCCTCCTGTTTCTCCAACATAAACAATTGAGCTGCATTTTGCGCACCACATGCCATATACTACATTATTCGTCCTGCATCCAACCGTCCTATCCTAAGTGCACTCATTTCCAGTGGGACCCCTCACCTTATCACCCCACACATACAGACGTTTACATATATACATTATACATACATATACATTATATATACATATACATTACATAATATATATATATATATATATATATATATATATATATATATATATATATATATATATATATATATATATATATATATATTATGGTGTTTCAAAAATTAATAGTTCGAAATTATAACAGGATCATCTATCGTTTGGTGACGTTGGATGAGGAAACTCCAAATATAAAATTTATTTCGAATTGAAGAATATTTAGGGGTCCCGCAAGGCCATCGAAGTTTCTCCTATGTAACGGGCCGGCACCTCGTTCGAATCTCGATGTCTACACGCTTCACAAAAGTGCTTTTGCGCTGCAATTAAGCGTGTTTTTTGGAACATCTGAGACTTCAGATAGCAAAATATAGTGGAACAACATGTTGTTAGTCAAGATGGACCGCTTAATTTGACTAAATATACCCTCATTCGGGTATTCCACGTCCCTGTCTGCGAGACGTTGACAAGAAATTCGAACTGCTGAGGAGTGTTTCCCGTTTTCTGATTCCTGGCTTCTTTTGTGCACTGAGCAACGTAGAAGCGCGTACAAAGTGTGACAAGTAAATTAGATACGTACATTATGGGAGGGGAGTGTCACCATCTTTTGCTCTCCCCGTTGGTCGACGAGGAACACACGGTCATTGTCAATCGTGATCATTTTCAACGCATCGTCATGGGAGATGTTGAATAGCTTCGACAACTCTCCCTCGAGCAAGGCGGCGGACACAAGATCCCCATCCTACTTGCGCTTTTGGACCTCATGATGGTCTCGTACTTGGCGATCAAGGCAGCCAACTTGCGAGTTGCATGAATTATGTGATCAAGTGTAGCTCTCTCGATTATTTAGCCATCCGACGTCTTAAATGTTCCAAAAATACACTAATTTGTAGTGCAAAACAGTGTTGTGAAATGTCGACGCAGATATTCGAACGAGATGCCAGTCTGTTACATATGAGAAACTTTGGCATACTTTCGGGACCCCTAAATGTTCCTTGATTCGAATGAAATTTTATATTTGGAACTTCCTCGTCAAGTTACACCAAACGATAGATGATCTCGTGAAAAGTCGTGTTTGAAAACTTCCCCACATAAAATGAAACGCGCTAATATATATATATATATATATATATATATATATATATATATATATATATATATATATATGTATATAATAACATGAAATAACGTTTTTCGCCCAAGGCGTAGTTATAGGATAAACCTGATGGCCAATAGAACTATGTAGATCATGAGATCTCCATTAGAACTTTTGTGTTCGAACTCAACGTTTCTTTACATTGCGTACCATCCTCAGGAGCAAAACAGTACAACAATGACGATACAAAAATACAGAGTTACACATCATTCACACAGTGACTGAAAACACACGGATGCAAGATGAAGCACGATCCGTTTCATTTATCAATCCCTCTCGCCTCTCAAAAAGTTATTCAAGTGTAATACGTTCCCAATCCACATGGTGAACTTTTACATTAAAACGTTTCTGGACTCTAATAAGAAACCGCGACAAAACCAAGAAAACGAACGCCTGATAGAACGGTTGAATGTTGCCGGTGACAGCAACAGGCCGCGAAGCACGTAGGAATTTTTTGGCGTTTGTCTTTAGAGCACATAGTATATGTTCTGAAGATTGTATGGACATGAACTTAGGAAATCTGCATTTATTTGTAGTAGGTTGGCCGAGGCCACTGGTGCTTTTCCGTTTTCGCTGAAACTTGCTTTTGGTATCCATGATCCTCCCAGCGCCCGGACAAGAAGCTCGGGGAAAGAAATCCAGGTATCCATAATTATGTAATTTAGTATATGTTTTGGCTTTGCTTCACTCCCACGTTTGATTTGAGAGAGCTTTCAAATGTTGTGCTGCAACAAATGTGTTTGTACAAATGTGTCAGAAAATGTCGATCAGTGATATGAGATGAATATCAAAATTTCGTTAAGTGATTTGCTTTAACGAAATTTTAATTAGCTTGCCGGTGGTCCGTCTTCACGGAGCCAACTTACTTTCCCAATGGGCCCTAAATGGCCTTGTGGTCGGCGCGCCATTAAACCCAAATAATCAATCCACCGATCAATCAACCACCTTACTTCCCATATGGCTTTCGGCACAGAATCTGCGTGCACTGCCCAAATGGGACCATACGGATTGCCCACGTCCAACCCTTTCACGGGTTCATTGTGGACTGCCATCGATGACGGTGCTACCATGTTTCAGATGTGATTTTCAGCGCAGGATCTGCGTGGACTGCCCGCGTCTGGCCCTCGTTTCAGCCCGAGTTGTGCCATCGATGGCCAATCGCATTGTTGTTTGTTGTGTATATGTGTACCTACCTACTTATGTATATATATATATATATATATATATATATATATATATATAAATCATTTAGCGCTCTGGCGAGGAACATATTATTTCATCAAAATCACACGGTGCCCTTTCCTCGATGATTCGCCCAAGGCGTAGTTATAGGATAAACCGGATGGCCAATAGAACTATGTAGATCATGAGATCTCCATTATAACTTTTGTGTTCGAACTCAACGTTTCTTTACATTGCGTAACATCCTCAGGAGCAAAACAGTACAACAATGACGATACAAAAACACAGAGTTACTCATCAGTCACACAGTGACTGAAAACACACGGATGCAAGATGAAGCACGATCCGTTTCATTTATCAATCCCTCCTGCCTCTCAAAAAGTTTTTCAAGTGTAATGCGTTCCCAACCCACATGGTAAACTTTTACATTAAAACGTTTCTGGACTCTAATAAGAAACCGCGACATAACCAAGAAAACGAACCGCCTGATTGAACGGTTGAATGTTGCCGGTGACAGCAACAAGCCGCGAAGCACGTAGGTATTTTTTGGCGTTTGTCTTTAGAGCACATAGTATATGTTCTGAAGAGTCTATGGACATGAACTTAGGAAATCTGCATTTATTTGTAGTTGTTGGCCGAGGCCACTGGTGCTTTTCCGTTTTCGCTGAAACTTGCTTTTAGGATCCATCCACATATGTATATATCAGGGATGCGGAGCCGGAGCCGGAGCCGGAGCCGGAGCCGCCGGAGCCGGAACATCTTGCCCGGAGCCGGAGCCGGAGCCGGAGCCGCCGGGACATTTTACTCGGAGCCGGAGTCGGAGCCGGAGCCGTCAAAAGCAGGGCGGCTCCGACTCCGAAAGAGGTGTAAATTAAACAAAATTAGCAAACGTGAAATGAACACATTATACCTAGTATGGTATGGTATGGTATGAAAACGCATTTTTAAACGCCAAAATGTTTAAATACGAGTAACATGTAAAAATATCAAATAATGGTAGAATAACCAATAACCATATTCTAGCCTCCGTAGTCAATGCAATAGTTCCATGTTTAGTTTAGTTAAGTTCATTGTTTCCATCATCAACGGGTTGTTGTACCTTATTAGAGATGAGGTCAAACATTACAATTTACAACAATGGTGTTCCTTGGACCGTTCACGGGATGGGGAGTGTTGTTGATTCGAGTCTCCCCTCTTCTGATTGCCCCAATACGGCACGAAGCGAGCGTCAGTTTACGAGGGCCAGTTTCCGATGCAAGATAGATACAGGGTTTATATGGGAAAGTTGCTTATAATTGTCTGAAGTTTGCGCCCCTGAGTGGTCGCGGCTAACTTTTTTTTACATCCCCCTAGCTCTTACTTAATGGATCGATCACGTTTGACGGAGCCGGAGCCGGAGCCGGAGTCGCCGGAGCCGGTACATTTTGCCCGGAGCCGGAGCCGGAGCCGGAGCCGCCGGGACATTTTACTCGGAGCCGGAGTCGGAGTCGGAGCCGGGATACTTCCCCGGAGCCGGAGTCGGAGCCGGAGCCGTCGAAAATTTTCCCGGCTCCGCATCCCTACTATATATATATATGGCTCAAGGGGACCATTTTGAGTCGGCGGCGACGTGATGATGATAATGATACTATAATGCCAGATGGTTGGGGTTAGGCGAAGGGCAAGCGTTTTGGAATTGTCCCACCTTCCTCCATTTTTCTTAACAAGTCCGGGTTAGACCACTATGTTTTCCCAATGGAGCCCATTTTATTTATTAGTGACAACATAATTTTCCTCTGGAACAATGTAGAAATTGATACAATTAACCCGCTCTCACCTACCTATCATTAAATCGTCAAAATCGCAGCAACGGCATGCGGCCAGCCTCCGGTTATACGCGGAGACATAGTCAGCGTGCTGACCGCCGCTAGCGGGTCAGACTTACCGAGGCATGCTCCATTCGCCAACCGCTCCCCGCTCCCCACCAGTCATCAAAGGAAGCCGGAGGGAGGGACAAGTGAGCAAGAGGGACAAGGGGGAGTGTGCGCGGTCAAAGGACGACTCCGTAGGGATTGAACAGGAAGGGTGAGGGACATCCGTCATCAGCGACAGTTCAATGACCCAATTCAATGGAAGTCGAGGTCTCGCTCCTAGTCAATTCCGCGACATGTAACAGATAACCGGCCCAGAGTGCACTAAACACCCAATGAGTTCAGCCCTCTGATGACCGAGCTTAACCCAGCCTCTGGGAAGGGTTCATTCTAGACATGGCTGGATATTTCAGGTGGGTCGAGATTGAGATTAACATCAATATGTTAATCAGAGCAGTAGAGCTCTATGACAGAAGAAATGTGAGATCCGGGACCACTTGACGACTTCTGATCTGATGATCTCGTCATGAGATATCCGTATGGCGCTGGCCACTGCCAGTGAGATGAAATAAACCTTCCGCAATGTTTGTGGTGTCATTGTGCGTAGTTGAAGCTTTGACACCAACGTTGCATGACGTTTAATAGATCTGGAACTACAAAATATTGGTAGGGTAGGAATGGAAAATAAGTCTGTTTCCATTTTTGAGAAACGAATTTTTAGTGCTTGAGTTGATTGAATTCAAGCAAAGACCCAAATTATTGAAAGCTTTCGCTTTTAATTTGAATTAAGAACGACTCAACTTTAAATACATTCCAGCGAGTGGACAACGATTCTAGCCCGCCAGCGTAATCTTCCAATCAATACGGGGTGAAAAGAAATCGGTCATTATTGCCAAAAACTCCGTCTAGAATCGAAATTGAATCACGCACAAGCCTGCGTAGGGTGCCCGGTGTAGGCAGCACGCCGCCCCCTCCCCGAAGGCATTTCATCCACCATGCGAGGAAATACGAACCTTGCAACGTGGTTGGCAAATGTGCTTCTTGAATAATTTGTATTTAAAAAAACATTCCCAAGCGCCAGGCGCCTAACACGCGTGGCAGCCGACAACAGATCGACGCCGCGGCGATTCGGCCCGGCCATAGTCTGAAGTCAGGCGGCGTCACCTGACGTGAGACTCATGGCCCTGGTGGAGCGATCTGTGATGAGCTTAAACGTTTGATCTGTTATTGCCTGATCCAATGTGTAGTCAAACCGGCCACGCCCCTTAAACGTCCCAAGATCAGGGAAAAATGTATGTACGTGATCCTGAACTTGAAGCAAAATCTAAGCAACTTTATAGGAAAAAGTGTATAGTAAGTAAGCTTACCTTAGGCCAAAATCACGCGAATGGCTCATCCTATGGTTGCAAGGTTTGCATGATTGCATCCAAGCTGTACATAGCTGGACATGCGCACACCATACTCATACAGCACATGTATATTACCGACATGCAACATCGAAAGCTGATTTGAAGACAATTGGAGCTGATGGATACCTTGAGAACATCACTAAAATGCTCCCGTGTCGTAGAAAATTGTAAAAGAACGCACGCTGAGATTATCAAGGAACATTTTCCGAATCAATTACCGTTTATTTTGAGTAAAAAGACGTTCCAGGCGCACACCCAGGAGAGGGTAGGGGTACCGGCGGACACAAAGCTGATGAGATTGGTCCGGCCCCCACTGCTCAAGAATGGCAGCATTTGGTGATATGTGACGGCACTGGACCTGGCGGCATCAGCTGGATGGGCCCATAAGGAACCGTGTTAAATGACCAAATCTGAGACCCTATGCCATATTTACTATGCGGTCAATCAGAGACCAACCCGGGGATTTAAGGGGTGGGCAGCGCGGGAGGAGAGTAAAGTAGTGAATACCTATCCCACACAGCATTCAGACCAATTATAGCGTTCAGACTGTTCATAAATGCTCTCTCTCTCTCTCTCTCTCTCTCTCTCTCTCTTATTTTTTTCTCTCTCTCTCTCTCTCTCTCTCTCTCTCTCTCTCTCTCTCTCTCTCTCTCTCTCTCTCTCTCTCTCTCTCTCTCTCTCTCTCTCTCTCTCTCTCTCTCTCTCTCTCTCTCTCTCTCTCTCTCTCTCTCTCTCTCTCTCTCTCTCTCTCTCTGTCTCTCTCTCTCTCTCTCTCTCTCTCTCTCTCTCTCTCTCTCTCTCTCTTCTCTCTCTCTCTCTTCTCTTCTCTTCTCTTTCTCTCTCTCTTCTCTCTCTCTCTCTCTCTCTCTCTCTCTCTCTCTCTCTCTCTCTCTCTCTCTCTCTCTCTCTCTCTCTCTCTCTCTCTCTCTCTCTCTCTCTCTCTCTCTCTCTCTCTCTCTTTTTTTTTTCTCTCTCTCTCTCTCTCTCTCTCTCTCTCTCTCTCTCTCTCTCTCTCTCTCTCTCTCTCTCTCTCTCTCTCTCTCTCTCTCTCTCTCTCTCTCTCTCTCTCTCTCTCTCTCTCTATATATATATATATATGCACCCATAAAAACATGCTCTACATAGCACAAAATACCAGTTATATATTGTCTTAAATCGCAATACATCAGCAATATATAATGGACGGGTCTTCCTGGTTAGCGTCTGACGCACAGCACAGGCCGTCAGCGCCGACGTCATCACACGGCAGTCGTCCATCCTCGGTATGCCAGCCCGATCACCAACATCCGGCGATGTAATGGAAACGTTCACCAGCAGCGGCAGCGTACAGCCTGTGAAGAACGGGTACGGAGATTACATGCTGCTGACAAAGGTAAATGCAACACGATGGTCCGAGAAGCCATCCCAACGCAAGATTTACCGACGGCAATCTAGCATCTTCGCGTGTATATTAAGCCCCTCGCCGGTTTCGGCAGCCATATTATACTTGCACATATACGCGAGGTATATATAGATATATACATACATATACAGCCGTCCGTTTTCGCTGTCGAGCACATTACCCTCCACGTCTTTTTGGAAGTAACCAAAAGCATCCCACTAATCAACACGCGACTGTGGGACTCTGAGAAGCCTAACTCGTATAGACAGACGACAATCGTTGGTACGGACATTGGAATCCCAGGCGGGGGAGGAGATATTTGTTATCCCGTGGTTTTCATGAATAACTCCGGAATTAATACCGAAGGGAGACTGGAGCATCCAAGAACCCTACATGAATATGGAAGATACAAGAGCAGAAAATTAGCTTCAGGTCATTTATGGTTATGTGACTGTGGCGTCAATGCAATTACGGCTGTAGATTCGGGCTTGTGAGCTTTACCTTAGTAGTTCGCGCGTACTTTCAGCCACGTGGGACGTGCACACACACACACACATATATATGTATATATATATATATATATATATATATATATATATATATATATATATATATATATATATATATATATATATATATATATATATATATATATATATATGTACATATATATATATATATATATATATATATATATATATATATATATATATATATATATATATATATATACCATATCATGAAGTAATGTTTTTTCACCCAAGGCGTAGTTATAGGCCGCCACCGGGGTGGGGTGGCAGCTGCGGCAATCGCCCCCCCGTCGTGAAACTGGGGGAGGGGCGCCGCCCCCCCTGAAATTTGAGGAGGCCCCTATCCGCAAATGCACAGCAAAAAAGGTGAGCGAGGAGGCCGACGGGACAGAAGATCATGCTGTCCATGAGGCCTCAAGACTGACGAGGCCCCCAGAAAATATAATCAGGTCTCTATAAGAGACGTAGAACAGAGTTTGGGAGGAGGCCCCCAGGACAGAAGATCATGCTGTCAATGAGGCCTCAAGACTGACGAGGCCCCCAGGAAATATAATCAGTTCTCTATAAGAGACGTAGAACAGAGATTGGGAGGAGGCCCCCAGGACGAAAAGCAGGCCCCATGACGAAACGGAGGCCCCATGACGAAAAGGAGGCCCCATGACGAAAACGAGGCCCCCATGACGAAAAGGAGGCCCCATGACGAAAAGGAGGCCCCAAGACGTAGAACAGAGATTGGGAGGAGGCCCCCAGGACGAAAAGGAGGCCCCCAGGACGAAAAAGAGGCTCCAGGACGAAAAGGAGGCCCCAAGACGTAGAACAGAGATTGGGAGGAGGCCCCCAGGACGAAAAATGGGCCCCCAGGACGAAAAGGAGGCCCCAGGACGAAAAGGTGGCCCCCAGGACGAAAAGGAGGTCCCCAGGACGAAAATGATGCACCCAAGGACGAAAAGGAGTCCCCCAAGACGTAGAACAGAGATTGGGAGGAGGCCCCCAGGACGAAAAGGACGCCCCAAGACGTAGAACAGAGATTGGGAGGAGGCCCCCAGGACTAAAAGGAGGACCCCCAGGACGAAAATGAGGCCGCCAGAACGAATACGATGCACCCAGGGACGAAAAGGAGGCCCCGAAGACGTAGAACAGTGATTGGGAGGAGGCCCCCAGGACGAAAAGGAGGCCCCCATGACGAAAAGGAAGCCCCGAGACGTAGAACAGAGATTGGGAGGCCCCCAGGACGAAAAGGGGGCCCCCAGGACGAAAAAGATGCCCCCAGGATGAAAAGGAGGCCCCCAGTACGAAAAGGATGCACCCAAGGACGAAAAGGATGCCCCCAAAACGTAGAACAGAGATTGGGATGAGGTCCCCAGGACGAAAAGGAGGCCCCTAAGACGTAGAACAGAGATTGGGAGGTGGCCCCCATGACGAAAAGGAGGCCCCCAGGACGAAAAGGAGGCCCCCAGGACGAAAAGGAGGCCCACAGGACGAAAAGAAGGCCCCAGGACGAAAAGGAGGCGCCTAAGACGTAGAACAGAGATTGTGAGGTGGCCCCCAGGACGAAAAGGAGGCCCCTAAGACGTAGAACAGAGATTTGGAGGTAGCCCCCTCCCAGGACGAAAAAGACGCCCCAGGACGAAAAGGAGGCCCCCAGCACGAAAAGGAGGCCCCTAAGACGTAGAACATAGATTGGGAGGTGGCCCCCAGGACGAAAAGGAGGCCCCTAAGACGTAGAACATAGATTGGGAGGTGGCCCCCAGGACGAAAAGGTGGCCCCCAGGACGAAAAGGAGGTCCCCAGGACGAAAATTATGCACCCAAGGACGAAAAGGAGTCCCCCAAGACGTAGAACAGAGATTGGGAGGAGGCCCCAGGACGAAAAGGAGGCCCAAAGACGTAGAACAGAGATTGGGAGGAGGCCCCCAGGACTAAAAGGAGGACCCCAGGACGAAAATGAGGCCGCCAGAACGAATAGGATGCACCCAGGGACGAAAAGGAGGCCCCCAAGACGTAGAGCAGTGATTGGGAGGAGGCCCCCAGGACGAAAAGGAGGCCCCCATGACGAAAAGGAAGCCCCGAGACGTAGAACAGAGATTGGGAGGAGGCCCCCAGGACGAAAAGGGGGCCCCCAGGACGAAAAGGATGCCCCAGGACGAAAAGGAGGCCCCCAGTACGAAAAGGATACACCCAAGGACGAAAAGGATGTCCCCAAAACGTAGAACAGAGATTGGGATGAGGTCCCCAGGACGAAAAGGAGGCTCCTAAGACGTAGAACAGAGTTTGGGAGGTGGCCCCCATGACGAAAAGGAGGCCCCCAGGACGAAAAGGAGGCCCCCAGGACGAAAAGGAGGCCCACAGGACGAAAAGAAGGCCCCAGGACGAAAAGGAGGCGCCTAAGACGTAGAACAGAGATTGTGAGGTGGCCCCCAGGACGAAAAGGAGGCCCCCCAGGACGAAAAGGATGCCCCAGGACGCAAAGGAGGCCCCCAGGGCGTAGAACAGAGATTAGGGAGGAGGCCCCCAGGACTAAAAGGAGGCCCGCAGGACGAAAATGAGGCCCCCAGGATTGAAAGGAGGCCCCATGATTGCGAAGGAGGCCCCAATACGGGAAGGAAAACCTCAGAAAATGAGTTGAGGCCCTAAGGCGGAAGAGAAAGCCAGTGGATATGAAATGAGGTTTCGGAGACGCAAAAGCAGTCCCCAAAACGGGTAAGGTTCCACCAAGATAGAAAAGGATGATCCAGAAAATTGGCAGGAAGCACCTAATTCGGAAGAGGACGATATAACATTGGAAATGAGACCCTATGATGAACGAGGAAGCCCCTAAAATAGGAGAAAAGGGCCATTAGATAAGAGGGATAGCTCCCAGGCGAGAAAGAAGGATTCAAGACGGGTAAGAAGGTCCCCAGGAAATGACAAGGTAATTGAGATAGGAAAGGTTGCTTGTAATTTGGAAGAGGAGGTACCTGAGAGAGAAAAGGAGTCCACCAAGAGATAAGAGGCCACCCTTAAAATGGGCAAAGATAGAATGAAAACGCAGAACAGGAGGCCCCCAAGACGTGAGAGGAGGCCCCTAATTTGACAAAGAAAGCCTCTAAAAGAGAACAGGAGGTCCCTGCCGGACTCGAGAGGAGTCCCTCAAGACGGAATAGGAAGTCTCCAGGGATAAATTAGGCCCCGACGGAATTCCAAGGGAAATGAGAGAAGATGGGAGTGGGATAGGTAGCAGGTATGGAAGGAGGCGAGGTTTCCTAAATTGAAGATCCCCTCAAGACCCCTCAAGCTTTGCAAGGACAAATGAGGAGGCCCACGAGGCGTGGCAGGAGGCCCCTAATTTGGCAGAGGATGCCCCTGAAACATGAGAGGAAGCCCCATGTCATGTTAAATGGGCCCCAGGATGTGGGACGAGGCCCTCCAAAACGGGAGAGGAGGACCATTGAATATGGAGGAGGGTAGGACGCACGAGGAGACATCCAAAACCGGTAAAGAGGCTCCAGGAAATGAGACGAGACTCCTAAAACGCGAGAGGAGGCCTATAATTTGCAAGAAGCCCCTGAAATGGTAGGAGTCGTGCCGGGGTACTTGAAAACCACGATATGGGCCCAAAAAGATCCGGCCGGGGCCCCTGCAAATCACGCTGAGCCTAGGGGTACCAAAAAGTCACGCCCGGACCATGAAAATCACGCTGGGGGCACGATAGGTCGTACCGTTCCCCAACAGTAGCATTGGGACACAAATGAAGCCGGGGCAGCGAAAAACAATCCGGACATGGATAATTACTCTGGGGCCCCAACAATGACACCAAAAGCATCCAAAACGTATTGGACCACCACAAAGTGTCCAGGTCGCTAAAACTCGCGCTAGGGATCCAAGCAAATGACGTCGGGACACAAAATATTAAATTGGACTAAAAAAAAGTCGCGTCGCAGCCCTTGACAATCTCACTGGGGACCAAAAAGGTCGCGCCTGGACCCCAAAGGTTGCAGCTGCCCCAAAAATCAATTATCAACCGGAATGTCACTCTGCGCCCCAAAAAATCGTGTCAAAGTCCCCCAAAACCCGTTGGACACTGGAAAAAACGTGTCAGGGCACCGACAAAAAATCGCACCTGGAGACCGAAGAATCGTACCGGGACCCGAAAATATCACATCAGGACCTTTAAAAAAAATAGAACTCAATGTCCAAAAGTTCACACCGAGACTCGATCGAATTGACCCCAACACCGGAAAATTAAGAACAGGTCCGGAAAAATTACGCGGAGGGCTTTTATACTCCGAAAGGTGCCATCGGCTAAAAAAAAACTCCTCCGGTGGCCGCAGTGGCATATCAAAGGGGCAAATGACCCTCCCTCCTAAGAGGGATATGCTCCCAAGAATCGAGCCGAGGCCCCCAAAAGTCGCGCTGGGGCCACAAAAATTCGCGTCGGTCCACCAGAATTCGCGTAGGGGCTCCAAGTAAATACGGCGGGCCCCAGAAAACTCGCTCCGAGGCCCGAAAATCTGCAACAGGAACCGCCAAGATCGCGTTGGGGCCACAGCTAAGTATAACGCGCTCCGCAAACTCGAACCGGTCCTACCAAATATCGCGCTCGGACCCATAATTCCAATCGGTAGTACCAAAAATTTTGTCTGGGCATAAAAAATTAACGTACGTCGGGTCTGCCAACAATTGGCGTCTAGGGCCCCACATAAGCATCGTGTGACCCCAAAGTCGCATCGGTATCCGAAAAATAAAGCCGGAACCCTCCAAAATAAGGATGGATTCCAAAAAAAGTCCGGGTCAAGAAAATGGTTCTAGAGCACCGAACATATCATCAGATGCCTTCACAAATCGCGTACGGCATGGAAAAACATACCGCAGCTCGAAGAAAATCGAGGTGAGATACAAAAACATGGCGCCTGTTACTCGAAAAATCAGGACGGGTTCAGAATTTAAAGAAAATTCAGAAGAGATCCCCACAAATCGCGTTGAGCCCAGATAACTGGCGTTGGGTTCCCGGAACCACGCACCTGGGCGCGATAAGTCGCGCTAGGACCCATAAATATCGTACCGAAGCCCAAAAAATCGTATTGGGGCCCCACAAATGTGCGTCAGTAGCCCCAAATATACACAGCGGAACCCTAAGAGCACAACGGGGACCGAAAATGCAACTGGCCCTCTAAAGCGCAGTCTCGCAAAAAGCGACAGGGCCTTAAAACATGCGTCGCAGCCTTAAATAAACATACCGGGAGCTCTAAAAACAATACACCGGAAGCTCTCAAGGCACACAGGGGCCATGCGACCGCACAAGGCCTCAAAAAGAGGCTGGGGCCGAAAAAAGCAGCATGGTTCCAAAACGAACAAAGAGACCGAGCACTAAATAAACACATCGGTATCTTTGAAAGCGCCCTGACAACTAAGAAAAATCATCGGTGCACAAAAAAGCAACAAAACCCTAAAACGAGCAGGGAATTCGAAAATGCGTTGGGCCTCTAACAAAAATGGATTGGAGCCCTAAGACACATCCGTAGACGAAGAAATACGAAACGGGTCCAAAGACCCGTTTCGGGTCTTTGGACACTCAGGCAGGGACTCGGTTTGGTAGCCAACCTGGAAGCAGGTTTAATCAAAGATATGAGGTGCACCAAAGCTCAGCGGGTATCCGCCTTTCTTCACCATAAAATATGGGAAGTAGGGAACCAATGATCGAATTTCATTAATCGAATTTTCGCAGCGAACGCCCATACGAAGCATTTCATCACGTCAGATATGGCGCAAGTCTATCGTGTGGCAGCAATTAGCAAAGCGTAGGAGGCCCAGCAAAATCTGTAGCATCGCACGAAGTGTGGCGAATGCGCCGAATGCGCAAGATGGGTGTGCACGTGCACTAACGTTGGCGTCATGGCGACCGGGCACTATGAACTGGAATGTCTGAAATTGGGAAATTTTACATTTTAAAGTGATTTGTGTAGATGTAATTCCAGCAGTGCGAGGTGACTTATCAAGGGATACCAAAATAATACATTCGAACAGGGTGGGGGAGCTAGGGTTGAAATCCGACGAATCAGAAACGATAGTGGTAGATTAGGCCCCTCGACAGGATAATTCAGGTGGTCACTAATTATTTTATTTAAAAAGGTCCCCTTTGACAAAATAGTGGTCGAAATCGGAAGACTTTTTAGTAGGTGGACCCCCTCCAAATACAAATACGTTCTTCCTACAAACTTTTCTTCTGTGATTACAGCCTGTATGATTAGAGCTTCCCAGCTTCAATACCTTCTCAACGACATAATTTACAAAAGGGTACAGCACAGCGAAAACCATGGGCGTGACAGCGTGGAATTTGAAGGTTTTGCACTATTTATGCAGTGTCATTGTTACATTGATGCATTGTTGTTCAATGCTTGTTCTTGCCGTGAATTTATTTGCGGAGGATTTGTTATTTTAGCTTCTGTGCCAAGTGCCTTGCAGCCACTGGCGGATCCAGGGGGGGGGGGGGGCATTCCGGCCATGCCCCCCCAAGAGCTTCAAAGGGGGGGCATGGTGTCTTTTTGCGCCCCCCAAAAAAAAACCAACAGAAGTAAACTGAATTAAAATGCAGTAACCTTTGCTGAGGTTAAAAAATATCGTTCCCGGTGAAATAATCTCCAATTTTACAGGTATTTTGTTATAATTGTTTGGAAGCACAATATGGTAGCATAGTAGATTCTGACACATCGAGGGTTCTATGCTGTTGAAGTTCTGCTTACAGCAAGAGATGACGAAATCAGCAGTTTCATTATTCCTTCGTCAGATAGGTTCATGAAGTTTGTTTAGCCAGTAACGGGCAAGCGGACCCAGTGAGCCAGATTTCGAAAGCGGAATTTGAACAGGATGTTTTGTGCGAGTGACCAGTTGAGCCCAGTTGAGCAGCATGTTTCGTATGTTGGTGTTGGGGTTGCTAAGATGAAGAGACAGACTACATTGACTGATTTGTTCAAGAAGAATAGCAAGAGGAGGTATGTATTTACACTGGCGGATCCAGGTTGAGGCCATTCCGGCCATGCCCCCCCCGAAGCGCTTGAAAGGGGGCCATAGTGTCTTTTGGCCCCCCGAAACCAACAGAAGTCAACTAAATTAAAATGCAGTAACCTTTGCCGTGGTTAAAAAATAGCGTCTGGAGGAAAGAATCTCCAATTACAAAAATAAAAAATAATAATAATTGTTTGGAAGCAAGTATGGTAGCTTAGTAGATTCTAACTCACATCGAGGGTTCCATGCTCTAAGTTCTGCTTACAGCAAGAGTTGACAAAATCGGATCCGCCAGTGTGTACACGTGCATGAACGTTGACATGGTACAAGACGTTGAACGATAACGTGAACGTTTTGGTAAACAAGAACAAAAATCCGGTAACATAGAAACGGTGGAGGTAGGCTGGGGCCCCTACACAGGAAATTATGTTGTCAAATTTTTTTACTTCTTCAAATGGGCCCCTTTGCCAAATAGTGGTGCTTTTAACGGTGCCCCGAAATCCGGTGCTTTTAACCAAAAATAGCGGGTGAAGGCGCACCCTCCAAATCCGTTCGACCCCTCCCCTGATATAATTCGTAGGTACGCCACTGGGGGAGGGGGAGGGGAGGGGCTGACGCCGAAAACCGAAAGTTGGCCCCCCCCCCCAAACCGGTGGGCTAGATCCGCCAGTGCTTGCAGCCAGCACCAAATGTTATAAAAATAAATAAAGTCCTAAGATGACGATCAGAAAACCAATTCAATCCACTTCTCGTTGTCACCTTCGCGAAATTGTCGTCCTAGGACTGAGAAATGATCGTTTAAACTTACTTGACATCAAGCTGGTGGGAATGACTAACATTAGTGGTGAATCTAGCTATATTCAATTAGACTTGGTGGACATAGAAGTGGGTTGATCAATGGGAGATATCCTTAAGATATGTTTAGCACCAGCCCCGCCAGCTCGCTGGAATCTAGAGGCCAACGGGAAGATTCTTCTGTTCGAGAAAGCATTAGGACATTGGTTTGTTTTGGCACTTAGGTATTTATCCACATTTACTTATTTATAACCTGGCATGGCTCAGTTCTCAGCGAAAAAAATGATTATTGCTATTGCGTGTGGCGTAAATGATGCACCATGCCAAGAACAAACAAGATATAAATATGCAATCATGTCTCCCATTCTTGAACCATACTAAGAGCCTAAAAAGCAATAGGACGCCCTAACACAGTGGAGGCCCCCTTTCGGGGAGCAGGAGGCCCCCTATCAACATTCCCCCCCCTGGAAAAAATTCGTGGCGACGCCTGACGGGTGGGCAGTGGCCCACCCGTCCGGTTTTTCGTACATAACCCCAGATTTTACCGGTCAATATACGCCATTTTTTGTGTACCTGCTCAGAAAGGACGCGAAGTAGGCGCGTCGTTTAAAGCAAGAGAAATGGAAACCGGCCGAACATTTTTCGAGTTAGGGGCCGTTAAAGTAAAAAAATTCGTAGCGCCCGACCACAAAAATGGGCGCTGATGCGCTTCTCGTATATCCGCAAAAAGGGAAGTGTTCTTGGCAACACTAGCGACTTGTTTCATGTATATTGATATGCTATGCAGCTTCAAGGTCATATTAGGTCACCGAGGTCAAGTCAGGTCAAGTTCATGACATGTTAATGGAGCCAAACTTGGTCAACTGGAATGTTGTCATAAATGCACTACTGTTTGTCATTGTGCACGGTTTGTCATTGCGTTTCCATACTTTATTCATGTACTGCACTCCTTTCTTCGCGAAGCCGATTGCGTCGAGCTGCCCGTCGGAACAGTCGGGCGGGCGGCCCGGTTCCGGTAACTGGAACAGGTAACTGACCTGATAAAGTGCTGCTATGTAGGTGACCTGAGGTCAAATGTCAGGTCAGATCTGTATTGCATCATTAGTAATGCCCAAAACATCATTGATGCCAATTTTGGAGCATTTAAACACAATCACAGCGATCCATAACAATGACAAGCCAAGCCACGCAAAACAATAAAATTTTGACAAATGTGACCTCATTTGGCATTGAAGATAGTGATCTAGGGTCGTGGAATTTGCACACAATAGAGTTCATTACCGCACCCATCCATCCTGCGAATTTCGTTCCTCCAGCTATAATAGAAGCCGAGATCTTAGGGTGGGTCGGAATCCGCCCCCCCCTTCAGTGCGCGTAATTTTCAGAGGCCCTCCAGGGCGCGTGAGCCGCAAGGGCCCATCCTGAATGTCGGCCGCCGTCGCCTCGGCCGTCGTCGCCGACTGTGTGCGGGCTGGTCCAGCCGGCCACGTGTGCGCCGTCATGTGTGTGTCAGTGTATTGGGTGACCACGCCGACAGTTGGGTGCCGCCGCCACGGAACGGCGCGCGCCAGATGGCACGGAGCCTCGCAGTAGGCTGATGCCATGACTTTAGCGACTCGTGGTCGACCACACGTTGTGTACTTCTGTTGCAGTCGCTAGACTTCAGCTACGTCGCGGGGTCATACTGAACCCGGCCGGTGTGGTTGGTGCCATAACTGACAGGCCATACCGATGCCCGATAATACAAGGCCATGTACGATTTCCCGCGCAGGTAATTGACAGGGGTACTGTGTATACGTGGGCGCGAGTAACGCCGGATATGTGCTATGTGTTCACAACCGAATGTCAGTGCACACTGAAGCTGGCAGCTGCCTCCACGATGCTGTTGCTCCCCGCATGGCTCGCATTCGATATATGTTTCGTGGTCATTTTATGAGCCAACTTCCATGTTGACCGAAGCGATTAGATCGAAATACGCCGGGTTTCGACGAGAGACTTCGTTCGAAAGCAATGATCTCGTCTAGGTTTGCATTTGGGTGTATTTGTGTTTTGTTTTCATTGTTTTTTTGTTGTGTGCGAGTATAAGAAGGCCAACTGTTGGCCAACGGGCCAAAGCACTGTTGCAGAAGTATGGCTACACGAATACAATTGCTTATAACAAAGAAGTGATTTCGATATCAGGGATGTGCTGCCGATTCAATGATTGTTCCCTATTCATGTTCCCACAACTAATTGTAACTAATTATAAGTGTGTGGGAGTGGGGTGATTCCAGCGTCCCAATCTACTTCCCTCCCCCACCCCTTATCAATATCGTAGATATTTCAAAGGGCCCGTAATTATTCGCAAGGGCTTGTAGGCGTTCTTAGGCGCCCAACAACACCCATAAAAAGTGCTGTTGAACTTTCTGTCTCCTCCAAGACAATGGCGTAGAGGATGTAGAGAATCCCAAAGATGGGGCGACCGACCCAGCCACCCCCTTAGCTCCGTCCCAGTTTGTGGCACTGACTGCGAAGATCAGCCGCAAGGAACAAATGATACCCACCCTTCCTCAGGCTCCTGGCTGCGCCATTGGATGTTTTGCATGTTCAGGTATGGACATCTGGTGCTTTACATCATTAAAAACAATTTATTCCGAGCGATGACAATTTTATCCATGTAAAATTTAAACGCAATCCCAAATAGCCTTGATCAATCCACCAATCGTTTTACCTCCTGACCTCTCCATTGGGAATGTTTTGACATTTCGACACTCTTAAAGTGTATTTTAGACGAACTTGAGCTGTCCAGTTTCTATATGTGTCCAATAGATTTCCAGATCTCAGGGGGCGGGAAAATCCACCCCCAAAGATTCAGGCCTAAACGGGCCCCACTTTAGTAAATGTAACAAATGCACAGACACCTCTGGTCTTCTTAATACAACCCCATCTTAACAATATTCTGAGCACGCCTGTGATCTAACGTACGGTTGCTTGCGTGTAGCTACTCCGAAGTATGCTTATACATGCGAACATGCGTACGTTCCCTTGCATCTGTGCATGCACATTTCCGCATATGCACGTACATTTGCACTTACCTATTTTCATATACACATCTTTGGCCTACATACATTTTCGCTTACGTACATTTGCGCTTGTGTTTTCGTGCTTACGTAGACTTGCGTATGCGTACAATTGTCATGCGTATATTTCCGTTTACGTGCATATGTTGTACGTTCTTTTCCGTGTACATCCATTTGCTTATGTACACTTCCCACATGCACAATTAAGCCGACGAACATTTGCCATGTGTGCATTAGCCATACGTACCTTTGCATTCTTCTGCACCTGAGTAATTATGTCATACGTGCATTTGCCCATGCGTACCTGTGCTTGCGTACGGTTGCTTACGTGCGTCTGCCATACGAACAGTCCGCAGCAAAAGTAATGGCACCACATACTGAGCGACGTCAAACTGCATCTCACAACAGCATCTCGGGAACTATATGAACTACCATATAAATATGTGCTACGAGAATCCGCATGGCACTTTGGCATAATTGTATAGTTTATTTATGTGTTGCGCTCTCTTAGTTTTAGTGTAATTCAGCAAATATGAATTTTTGTTTCGCCGGCAGCTCTCGAGTCGTGTTCGCCTGAGTTGGGGCCTGCCCGCTCTGCGCTCCATTCCTCGCCTGGCTCCGTCCTCCTGAGGAGCTGATAATGTGGTGTGGCATTCTGTGCAGAGACTACACTACGATGTGACCTGTGCGTGATAACTGTCCTGGTCAGACTGGCTGGGTACTGCAGCCAAGAAATGGCTTGCTGTGCGTGATGGAAGAAATGGCTTGCTGCGCCTTTTCATACTATACCTGCCATCACATCGAGTAATGACGCTTCCCGAAGCATTGGCGATGTCACCAGAAAGAGAGAGCTAATTTAACCCCCCTCCCTGTATCCTTAATTTGGGGTGTCATATGCCACGGATTATGGCTTGCTAGTTTATGGCAGTGGTGTCACCATATTCTTACCCAGGGCTGTGGTGCTGAGCTAATATTGACTTAAATTAAATAAAACTTAAATTAAACTCATAACTATTTCTGCTCCTCTAAGAACCTTGCATACCAAATTTACATAGATGTGTCTACGATTTTCGTGAGTTGGGTATGACTCAACAGGCCAAATCCAACCAAGCTCACACGTTTGGGGAAGGGTCTGCAGGGTAAATTATTTGCGGAGACTACATTTCTCCCTCCCACTGGCGATTCGCTGGTTCACGGGATCCAAAACGTCAAACTACTCAAAGCCAATGAAATGCAGCACATTCACACAAATTGATTCGCACGGGCGCACCTTCCGGGATCATCGGGTGACTCGTGGTGCACGTACGACACCCGGTGCTTGATAACATGAGTGTCGGAGCAACAAAAAACAAACACTCAGCAGGGAAGAGGTGACAAATCCCGACCAGCACGGGGCCAGACACAATCATTCCTGCGACGTACACATGATATCGGCCTAACACCTTCATAATATTACGCTTCATTGGCCATCACAACCTTGGGGGGGGGGGGCATATGTCTCACCTTTTCCTTTTCCTGGACCTGCCTATGATTGGGAAGTCCAAAGTTGTTCGGGGACAAGAGGGACGATAGATTTCTCAGGTATGCTATCTACAGTTCACAACATAAAATCCTGGCTTCTCGAATCCCCTACATAAAAGACGATATATGACAGTGGCGTTAGCAAAGAACTGCTATAGTAGTCGATGTTATCCCATCTCTGTTTCTGTACCCAGAAACGTCTACAGAGTAGCCTTCCCCTGCTCTTAATCCAGCCCTCCCGACTGTTCCTTGCATTCATCATTATACAGTTTGCAGTTCAGTGCACGGGCGGAGACCCCAGGAGTGGGTGGGAAAGGTTGGAAATCAATGCTGTCTGCTGGGTCCGTGATCTCTGTTTCTGGGTGAGAAAACATGAAGCTGAAAACATACAGCTTTCCAAATATTAGAATCTGGACATGCAGTGTTGCAAATTATGGCGTTTTTAATTCGATTGGGCGATCCAGATGGCCCGGTTCTAAAGATGGCCCTTGAGTTGGCAGGATATCTCCATCTACAGCTTAGTGGACAGCTTATATGTCTCACTCCTGGGATGGATAATACATGAGGGCGCATTGAGCCTAGGCAGACCTGTTTCATAGCATGCTGGGAGGTCATGTTAACCAATGGCATGGCATATCACGGTTATGCATACCGTCATCTTTTTGGGGAGATGGGGATCTATTTCAATCATTTGGTGCATATGTATTTTCTTATCATTACCTTCAGGAGTATTCTATGGCCATTCGGAAGCCGTGAGAATTGACAGACGAAAATTCGAAGCAGCAGATTTCGGAAGTCTGCGTTTTTCGCATAATTGACTGCGCATCGGACGGTGTGATGTTTTATTTCCTGAATGGGAATGTAATCGTCAGGGGTCGGTCGAAGCGAAATATAGTCCGCGAACACATGTCAGCTGCTACAAAGTTTGTACACACTTTGCAATACAACGCACACTGACTAATTTTGTGAGGGTTGGAATTCTCCATTCTGCTTCTTGACGGATCAGTAGCTGTTGGGAAAAACTAGAAACACAGAAGGAATTAGCTGGCAAACGAAAGCGTTAGCACGCGCCCTGGAGTGCCTCTGAGAATTACGCGCACTGGAGGTGGGGGGGGGGGGCGGATTCCGACCCACCCTAAGATCTCGGCTTCCAGTAAAGCTGGAGGAACGAAATTCGCAGGGTGGATGGGCACGGTAGTGAACTCTATCGTGTGCAATTTTCATGACCTTAGGTCAATATCTTCAAGGTCAAATGAAGTCAGATTGACAACATTTTCCGGTTTTGCGTGGCTTGGCTTGTCATCGTTATGGATCGCTGTGATTGTGTTTAAATGATCAAAAATGGGCATCAATGATGCTTTGGACATTACTAATGATGCAATGCAGATGCTAGACCCAACATTTGACCTCAGGTCACCTATATAGCACCACTTTATCAGGTCAGTTACCTGTTCCAGTTACCGGAACCGGCCGCCCGCCCGACTGCTCCGTCGGGCAGCTCGGAGCAATCGGCTTCGTGAAGAAGGGAGTGAAGTACATGAATAAAGTATGGAAAGGCAATGACAAACAGTACAAATGACAACCAGTAGTGCATTTATGGCAACATTCCAGTTGATCAAGTTTGGTTCCATTAACCTGTCATGAACTTGACCTGACTTGACTTTGGTGACCTAACATGACCTTGAAACTATACAGCATATCAATATGCATCAAACAAGTCGCTAGTGTTGCCTAGAACACTTCCCTTTTGTCAGTATACTGGAAGCGCATCAGCGCCGATTTTTGTGGTCTGGCGCTATAACATTTTTTTACTTTAGCGGCCCGTAACTGGAAAAATTTTCGGCCGATTTCCATTGTTCTTACTTTAAACGACGCGCCGTTCATTTATAAGTAAGTACACCGAAAATCGCGTATATCGACCGGTAAAATCTGCAGTTATTTGCGAAACACCGGAGGGGTGGGCGGATTTCGCCCCCCCGCCAGTGCGCGTGTTAATACAACGAACTTCCAGACTAACAAAGGACTTCGAAGAGGTGCTAGTCAGGCAACGCGCAAGCTAAATGCAGCATCAGATTAGGATATGTTCGTAAAATGTTCAAGAAGGATAAGCTTGACATAGAAAGCGAAGAAGCACTGACAATATGGTCGTACAATAAACTTACAAAGATACGAACACTAATCTTGAAGGGTGGCTGAGGGTCTTAGGAAATACTGTTGTTTGATAATCTATAACACTTCTTCAATTCGTTATAGGTTACATGAAGCGAACTATTAAAAAAATGCTAATTTTAGTGCATTTTGGTGTCATTTGCATAACTGATGTGCACGGTTGATGGGGAGTATACCACACCAGAAATTACCAACATAGTCATATAGTTTATAAACATTTGCTATATAGGTATTTCCTGGAAATTTTCCAAGCATGCCTTATCGTCACTTTTCACACACAATTTCGTCCGACGCGTTTCGTTTTGTACGTCAATAACTAACAATATTTGTAATCCATTTCTTGCGTTGCGCTAGGCCCATTTTTTTAGGTCAACAAAGAATGACATCCAAATGATTCTCGGCTTTGGAATATTTTAAAATAACTGGTGAGGGGGCGAATGACCCCTCTCCTTATTACAGTGCACATACATGTTAACCCGCGAATGACCCTCCACTCTCTCCGGAACTGCTAGTTAGGCTTCGCACGATTACAATTATTAAAGCTAGAGATGTGAAGCTTAGCATACCCTAAGACGGGCTACTCAGTGATGTTGCACTGATAGTTAGAAGCCCAGGTGAGCATAGATTAGGTTATGCGGTATCACAGAAACGTGTGTCCAGCCGATCCCGGGCCCAGCCTGGGATCGGCTGCAGCCGATCCCGGGCCCGCACCAAGCGGGCACCACGGCTGCACCGAGCGGGCACCACGGCTGCACCGAACGGGCACCACGGCTGCACCAAGCGGTCACCACGGCTGCACCGAACGGGCACCACGGCTGCACCGAGCGGGCACCACGGCTGCACCGAACGGGCACCACGGCTGCACCGAGCGGGCACCACGGCTGCATCGAGCGTGCACCACGGCTGCACCGAGCAGGCACCACGGCTGCACCGAGCAGGCACCACGGCTGCACCAAGCAGGCACCACCGCGAAGCGGGGCGGACGTGCACGACGAATGTGACCTGTCGTGTGTATTCACCAAGGTTGTGCCATGACTGTGTTGGAAATATACGAGTGAATATGACCCGAAAAGGAGACAAGATAGCCCAGGGGTAGAGCGCTGGTCTTTCAACCCAAAGGTTGTGTGTCGTTCTGTCGCTTTTCGCTGCCGCTAAGCATCCAGGTGAGCAATTTCCCGGATAACCTGGAATGGGTATGTGCGTCGTGAAAGCTCCAATAAAAACGGCACGAAATAATAACGAGTGTTTTGAATAGCTACGTGTCGTTTTCTAAATCGATGTAACGTGGCACGCACGTCAAGAGTTCGATTATATATAACTTCAGTTTTAAAGTTGATGCAGCACGAACGTGCAAATTACCTGGATCATAGCAAGCTCATTTAAGTCACCTATATTAGAATACATTTAAGCTCAAAATGTAATACTGGAGGACATAGGTGGAGAGCTCGCGAGATTCCAGAAGGGGGGGGGGGGGGGCAGCAGCAAGAACTGCCCTCACACAGGCAACAAATCCAACTTAGAATGAAAAAGACATCGGTCCGGGCGTTGTCTCAGCCCCTCCTCTTGAACGTTGCATTTAGGTTGATTCTTCTTCTAGAAGAAAAATATGTCCACGAATGGTTCAATGAGGGTTCAACGAACACAGAGAGGGTCCTGACGCTCTTCCCCGGGATGCCAACCAGGGCTAAAAAAGCGCCGTCCTAGCGATAGCGTCGGCGACCAGATGCTGGCTCACCAGGCTTCACTGGCGACCGAAACCAGAATTTTGTTTTGATACGTCTGTCAAGATTTTAGCCATAAAGGACATAATTCGTCGATATATCAGTAATTTGTATTTAGCAGCACTGATCTTTTTCCAGATCAAAAGCATACTAGGACTGTACCGCTAATTCTACCAAATATCCCGTCCCTCTTGCCTACCGTGTTTATACTAGAACCTCCCGTCGGCACAGGACGGCCCACAATGCTAAACCAATGGCATACCGTGGTCGCCAAAAGAGCCGACGAGACGCGGACCAAATGGTTGTCGTGGTCGTCGCCTAGAAATCTAGTTATAAATATGGAATTAGAAATCAGGCAACTCTTGGTGACTTGTGCAGTCGTTCGTTCGAAAATTGGTTTATGGGTAATTGTGCCCAATCGTGGTGGTGAATTAATGTCGTGTTTTTGTGAATTGATTGTTGGGCTGCCTTAATTAATATTGTCACTTCTGAGATTGGTGTCTAGTTAGATATCCAGGCGTGGACTATTTGTAAAGGATGAAAGCCAGCGAAAGGTTAAGAGAATGACAGGAGAAGGCTGCAAGCCGAAAAGGGAATAATAAGGGGAAGCGTTTGGTGGCCACGAAGGATGTTCGTGTTCAGGAGCCGAGCAGAACATTCACAAGCACACCAAGAACAAACATGAGGATCATGAGCATTTAAAATATTTACCGGGAGCCAGTTTGCTCCTGGAGGTCGGATGTCCCAAACTCGTCAAACTGGATAACAATAAAGCAGAAAGGTATGTTGATGCTCCTGTGTAGGTAGGTACCTAGGTATGTATGTAGGTGGATAGGTACCTAAGTAGGTACATTCCTTGGTACAAGGATATGGCCACGTGTAGCAGTGTCCAGAGTGTAAATGTTGGTAGACTTGTAACTATTTTACTTAAGATATGGAATTTCAAGACAGAAATATTGTAAAAACATGTTACTTGATATGATTAAGATGATGTGGGATGTGGCCTACCTAGCCACTTATTACCAGCACAAGTGCATAGACACTTTCCAGTAGGTATGCAAAATAATACCAAAATATTGGTATTTGAGTGGGGTACCATAATGAAGAAATAATGTAAAATGTCAAATAATGCCTAATGTAACCAAGATAGCTTGGGAAATTTGTCATGCTTTAGACCTGATGTGTTGCAGGCTTAGCATTCTAACATATCCATTTTCTTTCTTAAAGGAATATAGCAGAGCTAAATGTTCTTTCTTCGGGATAAGAGACACCAAGTTATTCCACAAAAATAAAAACAAAAATTAATTATTTGCATTTTGAACAGGAATGAATGGTCACATTGTCTTAATCATGTTCAGAAACATGATCTCACAATATTGTGTAGTATTGCACTTTAAGGTATCCAAGATACAAATTTTACCCCCATGGAGCAGAAATGGAATTAGGTGTGGTTAGGTTGGGCTAGGCTAGGGTTTTCCCTTCAGTTGGAAAAAAACTTCCCTTTTTTAATATTTTTCCAACACAAAAGTGCTCTGTTCCTAAACATTAAATTTCTTCTGTTAACCTAGTTAAATTGGTCATGTGATGCAAGGTTTTTTATTCGAAAATGCTTCAGAAGAAAATTGAAAATTTTCCATTTCTTTAGGGATTTATTTTCCTGCATGTAAGGCCAGGTTAGGTTGTGCTGCATTTTTTCTTTCTTTTGAACATTATTTTATGCTATATGATCAAGCTCCAAGCCCGTTTTTTGGTGTTATTTTTCCTGCCAACTGAAAAACATGCATTTGCAGCGGAAATGAGTGGTCACACAATGCTATCCACTTACATAAACATTGCATTGGAAAAATAAATTCCAAGAATAAAAAATGTACCCAAAAGTGCAATTTAATACAATTTGGTCTCTTGAAATACGGTCATTATTCAACTCCCCATTTTAGGTGTTCTTTTGCCTGTCAACTGAAAAAGTAATCATTTTCAGAGAAAATGACTGGCCACATTATGTTAACCATGATCATAAGCCATTTGAAAAGTAAGTCTAATAATACAAAAAATACCTGAAGTCGTAAATTTACTACATTTTGTGGCAAGAAGATTAACTTATACTTTTTAGTTAATTCAATTACAATTCGTAACCTAGGATATCCTATCCTAACACCTGGTTTACAGAAGTAAACATCTCATTACTGATTAGCATATCTTGTATGCAGTCCAACCTGCAAATTACTGAAGTTCCCATGATGGCAAGTGGAAAAGGTTTAGGTAAAGATATATGGAAGAACATTGAAATATAGAACTGGTGTTGATAATTGTTCTTATTGCTTTGCTTTTCTTTGCCATCCAGCTTGCCATACCATAATTTTGTATGAGCCATCTCCAATGTTCTGTTAAAGAATAAGCTGCAATGCTAATATGCATGAAGATTGCAGCACAATGCTGGTACTTTTCTTTGGATGGCTTTCATCCAGATATCTAGAATAGGATATATCTAGGATAGATGGTGTTTTTCTACTCCAGCCAGGATATCAGTCTTCAGCATCTCAATCCAGTGCAAAATGAATACATGCATGTTATTTTGTCAGATTTGAAGCTAAAATAATTGTGCCAGAATTTTGGGTCACTGTAGAAACATTATGGAACATGTACAGAAGTGTTGAGTTATGCTTGAAAAAAATGATGGTTGGTTCAAGCATCCTTTTTGCCAAATATCCCTTGATATGCACCATTATTTCTTTGTTTTTTTCTGGAACTATGCTAGATATGTCCAGAATAATAGCATTTTTTAACTTGGTTCAACATATGGCAAAACTGAAAACGAGTAAACTTTGGATAATACATTTCCCTTCAATGGAGCTGTCATCAGCTATAACATATTTGCACATATGTAGTATGTTTGGTGCACTATGCCAAAATTAAGGTGGAATTGTTCAGTTTCAAAGCAAGTAATGTTGAACATGGTTCCATTTGTTTTTACTGCTGCATTTCTAGAGCACAATGTTTGGCATTGCATTCCAAAATTGCAATTTTGTCTTTCTGAACCATCAACTCCTTTTTGTATTTGTCCAGTCAGCTTAGGCATGTTTATAAAACAGAAGGAAGTTTGCAGTCATTTGCAAACGTCTCCAATGTTGTGGCCAAAAAGACCATGATTTTTTGCATGGAGGATAACGTTCTGGATGACAAACATCCAGTACAGGAACATTTTTCCAACCCTGGTTGGACAGAGTACATGTCAGCAGTCACCACGGTTGGATTTGTTTTGTAATCCTGAATGTGGAGAGGAAATCCTGGATCCTCGATGTGTATAATATTTTTGATATTGAATCGTATTTGATTATGGAGTAATTGAATATGGAGATAATATTTTTATTCCAGTCGATGACATCGGAATATTGGCCTACACTTTCCAGTGAATCTTGAGCACATCACAGAGCAGTTCGTCGTCAAACAGCACGATTGAACCTCCATGTGATAAAAATTCGGACTATTTCCTCAAGAGGATGATGTTCTGGATGCCCGCAAAACAGGAATATCGTATTTTCCAACCCTGGCAGTCACTAATCTGGTGGTATATGTACACACCACTTTTCTGATTACTATCGATTGCATATTCTTCCATGTTCAACTGAGTGGGACAATAACATGGTGCAAGATTTGGGTCGTTCGCGCAATATCTTCATATCTTATGGCCGACCAAATATGTCACTTCAAATTCGCATTATTAGCGTTGATCTCAATTACCCCACCGTCGTCTATTACTAAAGTCACCGCATTGCGTTTTGTGTGAACCCTTTTCTCTTTTATCAAGCTAAGGGGATGTCGGCCTTCACGTTGGTACTGACTCCTCACTGCAAGAATCGAACTATGAGCATGGATTCGCTCGGCTGCTCCTGAGTGAGTGACAAGTGATCCTACAAGATTGACGACATCCGCATAGTCAGTGACCTGCGCGCTAAATCATGCCCGTTTGCATTTCTGCCATCAAATATTTCAATTGCAATGGACTAGGGGTCACAAAAGGTCACGAGGTCACGATGGCATGGGGTCACGAGGTCAAATGTGAGAAATGTTGATATTTTATCACGGATGTGCTTTCTATAATTATCTGTCTTCTCAAAGATGCATAGTATGCCACACTTACTCTTCATTATCGATGAGATGTCTATCGCCAAAATATTCTTGTCGTGTGACCTCAAAATACTGCCGTAGGCTATAACTCCGAAACCATTAGTCGAATCGGGCTAAGATTTGTTCAGGTGTGTTCAGAGCACAATGCTATCATGGATACCAATTTTGGTCCAAACACAAATTTAGTGAATGGAAAAAATGGAACTACACCGACGAGGCGCAAAAACCCGGGATCGGCTCCCTTCCCCCTCGCTTTCCGTCCTGTCCCTCCATCCCCCGTTCTCTCCCGCTCTTTCTCTTTTTCTCCCGCTCTTGCTATCTCTCTCTCTCTCTCTCTCTCTCTCTCTCTCTCTCTCTCTCTCTCTCTCTCTCTCTCTCTCTCTCTCTCTCTCTCTCTCTCTCTCTCTCTCTCTCTCTCTCTCTCTCTCTCTCTCTCTCTCTCTCTCTCTCTCTCTCTCTCTCTCTCTCTCTCTCTCTCTCTCTCTCTCTCTCTCTCTCTTCTCTCTCTCTCTCTCTCTCTTTTTCTTTTTCTCTCTCTCTCTCTCTCTCTCTCTCGCTCGCTCTCTCTCTCTCTCTCTCTCTCTCTCTAGCTATTCAACAAGGGGAACTCTCTTTTTGTTTTCTCCTGCCCAGCTAATGCCGCGAATGAAATGCGTCGGCCCGTACATATCCGTCCGTAGCGAAGTTGCCAATAATAACTCACATTTATTCCGTCATAGAGCTCTACTACTCTGATTAACATGTTGATGTTATTACTACTTATCATGTGCACTACAATCATGGCCGAAGATCTTTCATAAAATTAGGGGTCCGTACCGCCTCGACCTACCCGGAATATCCAGCCATGTATAGAATGAACCCTTCACAGAGGCTGGGTTAAGCTCGGTCATCAGAGGGCTGAACTCATTGGGTGTTTAGTGCACTCTGGGCCGGTTACCTGTTACATGTCGCGGAATTAACTAGGAGCGAGACCTCGACTTCCAATGAATTGGGTCATTGAACTGTCACTGATGACGGATGTCCCTTACACTTCCTGTTCAATCCCTCCGGAGTCGTCCTCCGACCGCACACACTCCTTCTTGTCCCTCTTGCTCACTTGCCCCTCCCTCCGGCTTCCTTTGATGACTGGCGAGGAGCAGGGAATGGGGAGCGTTTGGCGAATGGACCATTCTTCGGTAAGTCTGATCCGCTAGCGGCGGTCAGCACGCTGAGTATGTCACCGTGTATAACCCGAGGCTGGCCGCATGCCGCTGCTGCGATTTTGACGATTTAGTGGTAGGTCGGGTGACCGGGTTAATTGTATAAATTTCTACATTCTTCCAGAGGAAAATTAAGCTGTCACTAATACTGCTAAGCAAAAATAAATACAATGGGCACTATTGAGAAAACATAGTGGTCTAACCCGAACTTGATAAGAAAAATGGAGGTAGGTGGGACCTCTCCAAAACGCTTACCCTTCGCCTGACCCCCACCATCTGCCATTATGGTATCATATCATCATCACGTCGCCGCCGATTCAAAATGGCCCCCTTGCGCCAGGGGTGTAGGATCGCAAGATCAGTTGGAAGGGCAATCAGGAAATAGTTAATCGAAAAACTACTATCGAAATATAGTAGGTGTAAAATTAGAAAATTGTTGGTCGATCTGTCGTGGAACGTACCAGGTTGGAAGTAGACACGTTATCCTTCTCTCCAGCTGATTACTGGAGGGTGAGGTAGAGTCAGGGGTTGAATCCCGCCGAGGCGTTCAATCCTTGGCCGCAATATCATGGGTTCGATTTCGGTCAAGCGCCCTACTCACTGAGCGAGCCTCCCCCCCCCCCCCCGGTCCCCGGCTCCGAGCTAATGGCGTGCAGTGCACAAGTGCCGTTCACGGTTCACTCCTAAATAGAGTCGTGCAGCATGGGGAAGGAACACGGACGGATTACTTTACACTCTTCCATCCGGTGCTGTAGATTTGCACAGGGATGGATCAGTTACAGGGATGTAGCTCCCTAGTGGTCAATACACTTATGATATCAGATGCTTATAAAGGGTTGATGACCCTCCCAAATATACAGGGTTGAAGAGATTCACGAGGGTGTTGGTATGGCGTCTGGAATGCTACGCGCATTATTCACTTCGCAATCGTGGGGGCTCTTCACATGCTAAACTGCTAAACACATGTTTCACATGCTCTTCACATTATGGCTCATGGGACCTCTATCAAAGGGACGGCCTGCACTTCTCCGAGAAGGGGGTGCAAGTGTTAAGTAAGGTATATGTAGTGAGATTGCATGCGAGGTGGCACTGGCACTGGCCCCACGCGGTGGCACTGGCCACCGCGTGGGGGATGTCGGCAGGTGAGTCAGCCAGTACGGCGACCTCGTGACCGGGACGGGCCGACCGGATACGTGGCGTGGTGGGGCGTGTGCGGGATGAGCCAATCAGCGATCGGGGGTGTCTGAAACGCGGGAACGGTGTCGAGTTGAGCTGGGCAGTCTGGTTACCGCCGAGCGCTGCGCAATACACGGTCCTGGCATCAAAGTTTTCTTTTCGTGAACTACAAGCTATTTCGGCCCTTTTTTGTGTTGCGATGCCGGGACCCGGGAGTGAGGACTCTGTTACGGCAGTGCGAGTGGCGGACGAGTCGCCGGCCGGTCAGAAGTTCGACCCGCGCCTGATCGACACCTTCGACGGAACCGGCGACGTCGTGGGCTGGTACACGCAAGCGGTCTTGCTGTGCGAGTACCGGGGTGCGTCGCCTGCGGATGTGCTGCCAATGCGCCTGAAAGACGGCGCGTTCGCCATCTGGCAGCAGCTACCGCCGGAGGACCGCCGGTCGCTCGACCGGGTCTGGTACGCACTGTTCGTGGCGTTCGGGATGGACGCCTGCGAGGCGCACGCGGCGTTCACGACGCTCCGACTCCAGGACAACGAGAGCGTCGATGTGTTCCCGACGAGCCTGCAGAAGTACGCCGCCCTGTTCGGCGGCGTGTCGGACCAGCAGATGGCGGCCGCGCTCGTGAATGGGTTACCCGCGGCCGTTAGCGCTGTCGTGCTGGCGGAAGCCCGGCCAGGAGAAGCGGATCTGCTCAGCACGCTGTCACGCGCACGCACGGCGTTGAAGGCGGAGAGGCGTCGCGCGACCGAGGAGGCCGCGATCGCCGCTGCTGCCGCTGCGTCGGCCGCGGTCGGTGCCACCGCTGCACGACGTCTGACCCCGGCCCTGCGGCGGCGCTGCTGGACTTGCGGCGTCGTCGGTCATTTCGCGGCCGCCTGCCCGCGACGAGTGGGAAACTCCGCCGGGGGCGCGCCAGCGCAAGCGCCGTCCCCGGAGGCGTGAGCGCGCTCCCGGTGGTGGAAATGTCTGTGGACGGCGTGGCGCGTCGGGCACTAATAGACACGGGATGTACCGATGTGCTCATCTACGTCGGGTGCTGCTCGACGTGGGAGCCGCGGTCGGTGCTGCTACGCGCCGTTAATGAGGGGACGCTGAGGTGCGTCGGCGTCACGCGTGTGGTGGTGGCCTACCAGGGCAAGCGGGTTACGCTCGCGGCCCTGGTGATGCCGGATAGACCGCTGGGCGTGAACATGATTATGGGCATGACCGGGGTGACGGCGCTGGGAGGCGTCGTAGTGCGGGCCGCGTCAGACGTGGGGGTCTGCACGGCGGCGGCGGCGGCACGGAGCGTGCAGGTGGATGCCGCGGTGGTCGGGGCGGCGGCACAGGATGTGCAGGTGGATGCCGCGGACTACGTGGCGCGCTTCGACGCGCGGGCTGCGGCCTGGACGGTGGCCTGGAAGTGGGCGACGGGCGTCGGACCGGCGCGCCTGCGGAACCTGACCGCGTTGTATGCGGTGCCGGCGGCAGCGCGCGCGGCGTACGATGCCGAGCTCGACTTGTGGGTCGCCCAGGGCTGGCTGCGGCCATACAACGAGAGGACGGATGGGCCAGCGCGCGGCCTGATACCGTTGATGGCGGTCCAACAGCCGAACCAGGGCAAGGTGCGCCCCGTTCTGGACTACCGCGAGTTGAACGGTCACGTCATTGCGCACACCGCCGACGCGGACGTCTGTGTCGACCAGCTGCGACGCTGGCGACGACACGGCGCCCGTGTCGCGGTCGTTGATCTGCGCAGGGCGTACCTGCAGCTCGGGCTGGACAGACGGCTGTGGCCGTATCAGACGGTCGAGGTTCGCGGACAGCGGTACTGTCTAACACGGATCGGCTTCAGGCTCAACATCGCCCCGCTCGTGATGAAAGCCGTCGTGAAAGCAGTGCTGCTCCGCGACCGGGACGTGTCCCGCGGCGTGTTGCCCTACGTAGATGATCTGCTGGTGGACGAGAGCGTCGTCAGTGCGGACTACGTGGTGGCGCATTTCACGAGGTACGGCCTGGCGTGCAAGCCACCGGAGCGTGCGGCTGCCGGGACGCGCCTTCTCGGGCTCCGCGTGAGCCCGAATCAAGAGGGCGCGCTCCACTGGCGGCGCGACAATCCGGTGGCGGCCCCGCCGGCGGTGCTCACTCGTCGGGCAGTGTTCGCCTGGTGCGGCCCACTGGTGTCGCATGTGCCCGTGGCCGGCTGGCTCAGGCCGGCGGCCGCGTGGCTCAAGCGACGCGCCAACGCCTTGTCGACCGGGTGGGACGACCCGATTGGTGACGAGGCGTTGCGCGGCCAGGTCGACCAGGTGGCGGCTCGGCTAATCGAGGCTGACCCGGCCCATGGCCCCTGGTGTATGGACGGAGACAAGTTGGTCGTCTGGACGGACGCCAGCTCGCTCGCGGCGGGCGTGGTGGTGGCCAACGCGGACGGCGGCGTCGTGGAAGACGCGAGTTGGCTGAGACCGGAGTCGCAGGCCGCTATGCACATTAACATGGCGGAGCTCGACGCGGCGCTTAGCGGTATCAATCTTGCTGTGGCATGGGGGGTCAGTACCGTCGATCTCCGCACTGACTCTGCCACCGTGCACAAATGGATAGATGACGCGCTGAGTGGCCGCTCGCGCTTGCGCACTAAGGCACACGGGGAGATGTTAATTCGCAGACGGATCGACGTCATCCGGCAGCTGGTAGCGGAGTTCCATCTGTCCATGACGATCGGTCTTGTGCGATCCGCCGACAACCCGGCGGATATCCTCACCCGTGTGCCGAAAGAGTGGCTGCGCGACTCGGCCTCGGCCGACGAGGATGGCGACGATGCGCCGGCCGTAGTGGCCGCCATTGACCCACGGCCCGACGCGAAGCCTGCGTGGATCAGGGCGGTCCAAGAGGGCTGCGGACATCAAGGGGTGCGGCGTACCCTGTGGCACGCGCGGCGGCTGTGCCGTGAAACGCGGGTGTCGCTGCCAGCGGTACGGGCGGTGGTTCGGGCCTGCAACGTGTGCCAATCGATTGACCCGGCGCCGATCCGATGGGACCATGGGCACCTGAGCGTGCCGGACTGTTGGCGGCGCCTGGCCATCGACGTGGTACACTACCGGGACGTGGCGTACATGTCGGTGATCGACTGTGGACCATCACGTTTCGGGCTGTGGCGCAAGTTGCGCAACGTGACAGCGGGCGAGATCGCGGGGCATCTCCACACGATGTTTCTGGAGCGCGGCGCGCCCGATGAAATATTGTTGGATAATGCTACCGCGTTTCGTAGCCGGCGCATGGCAGCACTCGCAGCGCAGTGGGGCATGCAGCTGCGATTCCGGGCGGTGTATGAGGCGGGCGGGAACGGCATCGTCGAGCGCCACCACCGGACGGTGAAGGTGATGACAGCTCGACAGGCCTGCTCCATTGCGGAGGCGGTGCATCGGAATAACACGACACCATTGGACGGCGCGAACAACGCCACCGCCCCCGCCGCCCGCCTGTACGCATATCCGGGTCGTGAGCTGCCGATTAACACCACCGTCCGACCCGACGCGATGCGTACCGAGCTGGTCGACGCCCCGCTCCAGCGTGGAGATCTGGTGTGGCTGCGACGGCGCGGCGCGCCCACGCGTTGCACGGAGCGGTCGCGCGAGGGCATCGTGACGCGGCTGCTGCCGGCCCCCTGATCGAGGTGGATGGTCGCCCCTGGCACGTCCGCTGTGTGCGGCGGCGCGTGGACGACGGTGTTCGCGCCGCGGCGGAAGACGCCGAGGACGACGACGACGATGACGGCGACAGTGACGACGACTACGGCTCTACGGAGTGGGACAGGCCCCTGCCCCGTCCGCCGCCGCCCCGGCCGGCTGTCCGCGCAGTGATGTGGCCCGGCGACCCACAGGGGGTGGCGACGCCTGGCCCGTCGGGCGACGTCCCGCCTCCGCGAGCGGAGCGACCGGCCCCGGTGCGCCCGCCTGACGCCCCCGCCGACGAACCGGCCGACGACTCGCTGAACGACCTGGACCTCACGGTGACTGATCCGCGCGACGCGACGTATGCGCCGGACGAAACGCTGGACATAGATTTGGACGGGTGGCGGGCTGCGCCCCGCCGGGGCACACGACTGTGTGGTACGGATGGCGTGTCGAGTGGTGTGGGCGAATGATGTTTGAGATCATGGGGGGGGGGGGGTGTAACGAGATTGCATGCGAGGTGGCACTGGCACTGGCCCCACGCGGTGGCACTGGCCACCGCGTGGGGGATGTCGGCAGGTGAGTCAGCCAGTACGACGACCTCGTGATCGGGAAGGGCCGGCCGGATACGTGGCGTGGTGGGGCGTGTGCGGGATGGGCCAATCAGCGATCGGGGGTGTCTGAAACGCGGGAACGGTGTCGAGTTGAGCTGGGAGGGTGTGGGCTGTGTCGGGGCAGTCTGGTTACCGCCGAGCGCTGCGCAATACACGGTCCTGGCATCAAAGTTTTATTTTCGTGAACTACAGTATATGAGCATGTCCTTCAGGGAAACTAGATAATGGGGTGGGGAGGGAAGAAGTTACCATCTCATGGACATGCCAATAGTGACAACATAGGCAATAGAACCTCACAGTCAGCAAATAGGGATGGCAGTAGATCAAGGGGGCAGAGTGGTGGCTCTCCAGAGATGATAGAGCTCTCAACATGAAAACCCAGAGAAAAAAGAGCTCCACAAAAAAACGCATTACCATCTCATGGACATGCCAATAGTGACAACATAGGCAATAGAACCTCACAGTCAGCAAATAGGGATGGCAGTAGATCAAGGGGGCAGAGTGGTGGCTCATCCAGAGATGATAGAGCTACTCAACATGAAAAACCAAAGACGGTTATGGAACTTTTCTTAAGTGTATGATGCTTAATGCTCAGAGTATTCGATCCAAATTTGACGAGTTCATGTGTTATGTTGCTGAGGAGGAACCAGATTTTGTTTGCATTACTGAGGCATGGGTCAGTGAGGGGTATTTTGGGGATAACCTGCAGGACTATGGATCCAGGGATACAACATGTTTTCATGCAATAGGGGTCCAGCAGTGAAAGGGGGTGGTGTAATGCTCTATGTGAATAGCTTATTCAGTTCTCAAAAAGTAACAGATGGGGTAAAAAATGTGTCTGTGGAGTCCATTTGGCTTGATGTTGCTGTGGGAAAAGGCAACAGCAATAAACTGAGAATAGGAGCTTTGTACCGATCAGGAACCTTGCCACATTCTCAGCAACTGGAGCTCAATAAGGTGATTTGTCAGGAAATCAGTACAAGCTTTCAGAGGAAATGCCTTAATCTTGGTGACTTTAATCTGAAAGGATATGAAAATGTTGGTGTTGGCTCCCCAGCGTGTAAAATATTTAGGAAATGCCTTGAAGAGGACCTGTTCTTACACCAGATTTGACAAATGCAATTAAGGCTAAGAAAGGTGCATTTAGAGTATTTAAGGAAGCTTCAAATATAGTAAATCTAAGGTTGTATCAAAAAGCTAGAGACGCTGTGGAGCAGAAAACCAGAGCAGCAAAGCGAGCAAAAGAATTGGATTTGGCTAGGAACTGTAATGGGGACAGTGAAAAGTTCTTTAGTTTCTACAAGCTAAGTAAAGTTTCAAGCACAATTGGTCCACTGGAAGTAAATGGGATTATGTTGAGTGAGGATGGTGAGATGGTTGAGGAACTGAGCAAGCAGTTTAAATCAGTGTTTACGTTGGAGGATGTGACTAATCTGCCAACTGTGAACCACAGCTCAGTGACAGGTGATCAGTTACATGATGTTGATTTCATTGATAGTGATGTTGTTTTGAATTATATCAGGAAAATAAAGCCAAGCAGGGCAGCAGGACCTGATGGAATTTATGCTAGGGTATTGCGGGAAGCTGAAAAGGAACTGGCAATTTCACGTAGTATAATATTTTGTAGATCAGTTTCACAAAATGAAATTCCAACAGATTGGAAAAGGGCAAATGTAGTTCCTATTTTCAAGAAAGGAGAAAGAGGGAAAGTTGAAAACCATAGGTCAGTAAGCCTCATATCCCTAGTCTGCAAGGTACTTGAATCAATTATCAAGGATATAATAGTTAGTTTTCTGGAAGGAAACAGATTGCTTCAAGATACTCAACATGGGTTTAGAAAAGGGGGATCGTGTCTCACAAATCTCTTCGACTTTTTTAATTTTGCTACAGAATAATTTGATAAGGGAAATCAGGTTGATGCAGCATATCTTGACTTTAGCAAGGCCTTTGACAAGGTACCTCATAAACGGTTAATGATGCAGATTCAGGTCCATGGTATTGCAGGTAACATCCTGAAATGAATAGAGTTGTGGCTTTCAGATAGACAGCAGAGAGTGATGCTAAATGGTACGAAGTTATCATGGCAAAATGTTCTTAGTGGAGTCCCCCAGGGATCAGTACTGGGACCACTATTGTTCATTGTGTTTGTAAATAACATTGAAAGTGGCATAAGCAGTAAGATTTTGAAATTTGCGGATGATTTGAAGGTCTTTAGGGCAATAACAGGGCACAATGAGCAGGTCTTGCTGCAGAAAGACGTAGACGAGCTTGTGAAGTGGTCAGTAAAATGGCAAATGAAATTTAATTTTGATAAGTGCAAAATCATGCATGTAGGTAGGGAGCATATCAAGGCTCCGTACTTGATGGATGGCCAAGTACTATCTGTGACTCAGCAGGAGAAGAACTTAGGTGTTATTTTGAACACAAAATTGGGGGCATCAGAACAGACCAAAGGAGCCAGGAAGAAGGCACTAAGAATGCTTGGGGCAATAAATAGGAATGTATCATACAAAAGTGAGGAAGTCATCAGGAAGCTTTACTGTGCATATGTCAGGCCACATTTAGAATACTGTGTCCCAGCTTGGTCCCCTAGTTATGAAAAAGATTGTTGGCTTTTAGAGAGAGTACAAAAGAGGGCAACAAAAATGGTGAATGGTATAGGCAACCTGGCATATGAGGAAAGATTGAAGAAACTGAATATGTTTTCACTTAGATATAGAAGGCTGAGAGGAGATCTCATCGAGGTCTTTAAATTTGTCCATGTTCAGGAACAGGGTTATCTCAGGGAACTGTTTGAATTTAACAGAAATGATGCAATTAGAGGTCGTCAATTCAAAATTAAAGTTAATCACAGCAGGACATGGTTAAGACAGTCTTTCTTCACCAACAGGGTAGTAGAACACTGGAACCAGCTGCCAGAAACTATTGTCAGTAGCAACACACTGAACATCTTTAAAAACAACATAGACAATCATTATAAGAATAGGGGGCTTGTTTTTCTGTATTCCAGGGAGAGTTGATCGACGCATTTGGTGGACAACTGGTTCAGTGTACAGAGTGCAACCAAAAAGGGCCCTTGTGGCTCATAGTTGCACTGATCTTTTATGTCTTTATGTCTTTTAAAGGAGACGTGGGCCCATGCACCCTCGCACCAGTGTGTTGAGCATCACTGGTTGTGTTAAAGATCGCTGCTCGTGTAGGAATCGCCATGCGATGATATATGTGGCCGGCAGGTGCACTTGCCTAGATAGCATGCTGATGATATATGTGGCCGGCAGGTGCACTTGCCTAGATAGCATGCTGATGATATATGTGGCCGGCAGGTGCACTTGCCTAGATAGCATGCTGATGATATATGTGGCCGGCAGGTGCACTTGCCTAGATAGCATGCTGATGATATATGTGGCGGGCAGGTGCACTTGCCTAGATAGCATGCTGATGATATATGTGGCCGGCAGGTGCACTTGCCTAGATAGCATGCTGATGAATTCGTGAGCGCATGTCATCGTGCTAAAATGTAAAAGTGTTTGAACTGCCTGACAGATTCACGTAGTTCATCTTAAGTGAATTAAGCCTGAATCTTAATTTCAGCGATTATATAACTACAATAATAGCTACAACGAAGGCGAAACCCAAACAAGTTAACTCCCGTCTTTGTGGTAGGTGTAAATGTTCATCTGAGTGACATGGTCTGGCTCGGTCCGGCCTGAACGACATGGACTGGCCGACATGGCCTGAGCGACATGGCCCTGCTCGGTCTGACCTGAACGACATGACTTGAGAGACATCGCGAGTTCCGGTCCGACCTGAACGCGACGCTTTTGAAACCGTAGTCATTTTTTTCATTGCAGGGCATCGGGCTGCAATGTTTTTCACTGATATTCAGGTATGCTGTTGAAATTACCAGTTTCACTTCTACCAATTTCTATTCCAATATTCTTCATGATGCGGCTATAAACTATGCACAAAGCAAGAGTTTCACGGCGGCCTCAGCTGTTTCTCAACCTTCAACAGCGTTTCACGGTACAACACAATATTTAAAGTTATAATGCTACCAACTTTCAATGTCAGGTCTGATTCTTTGAGTTTGAAATTCACTTACAATTATCACAATATTTATCCTGAAGTACATCCAATGTCTATTCAATCCCCAGGGATTCCAGCGATATTTCCGTATTGTTTTTCCCGTAGTTCCCGTACTTCGCACGGCAGCTGGTGCTTACCATCCGTCCTGCATGGTAAAAAGTTAGTGATTGGTTAGTGTCCCAAGATCTCGAGTGCAGTCCCTGTGATTGAGTTACTTGTGGCTGTAGTTTTCTACAGTTATTTTTCTAGAGTTTTCCTAGGGACCCTTTAATTCATACCTTTAGTAATACCGCTGAGTGAATGCCCAGTCCGAAATCATTTAGCATTTGCATTCACGCTTGAGGGGGTACAAGGCTGTATAAACACAGAAGACGATGTACTTATGACATGCATCCGGTATACACGGGGATTCCACTACACTGCGCTTTTGGCACTTGTCTAGCACCTTTGTGTAGTCTGATGCTGGTAAGCATACATACATCTATCACACAATCATTTTGCTACAATACCATACCTGATGAATAAGGTTAAATAAAGGTATATATATATATATATATATATATATATATATATATATATATATATATATATATATATATATATTTCTGTATTATTAATCACGGCTTTGGTTTCTCATGCTTGAATGTCTATCCTGTCTTCTTTCCATCTTTCACTGTTCCCAAGTAGCCTTGTTCTTGATTCAACACAGTTAATGAATACTGGAAGGTACTTTTAGGACACTGGGAAGAACTTGTTAGGTAAGTTTGAACAAGACCAATTCATACATTTGTCTCCCAAATTGTCTTCATTTGGGGTTTCTTATGTATTATACCTTTAGCTTAGCTTTTGAAAGTTAGCTTTAGCTTTATACCTTAGCTTTTGAAACTCGGACGCTAAAAAAGAAGCAACACTGTGCTATTTTCTGAAAAAGAGGCTAGGCTGGGTTTGATTTCATGAGGGCTCGTAATGCTAACTCAAGCAGCATTGTTGTATATATTATAACATATTATATATATATATATATATATATATATATATATATATATATATATATATATATATAACACCTCGGCTTCTATTTGCCTTTAATACAGTCATCAGCAGTCCAAAAAGACGCAATGCTTTTTCTTCAGCACAAAATGCTAAACCTGCCTAACACTTGATCGCTGACACAAAGTGATCCTAATGTTTGTTATAGGTACCTACCTACCGCACAAGATACAATATGTAGGTAATAGAACCTGATTCAATAGGGTCTGGTTGCGTTATTTACTGTTTGATGTTATTCAATACATATCAGTTGTTCCGAAGTACAATTGCGTCGCTACGCGTAACTAAACCCATGGGCGACCTATCGGTAACTAGTGACCGTGAAATTCGTGATGGTTTTTCAGGGAAACCATAAGATCTACATTAAATAGCATGAATGTTCTTTTCTTAGACAAACGTTTTTCAATCATATGTTTGTATGTCATTGTTCTACCACATGTAGATTTATAATGGAAGAAACCTCACACGAAATCCGTCCTCCCCAGAAAACGCAAAATCGCAAAAAGTCACGAAGGACGGATGGCCATATGGGATATTTATAACGCATTAAAAAAAATGTTTCGCCGGCGAAATCATGTTCACTTGTATTTCAGCCGTCAAATTGGTCAATTCCGATGGACTAGGTGTCACGAGAGGTCACGAAGTCATAATGTCACGAGTTCAAATGTAGGAAATACTGATATTTTATTTCGGGAATGTTTCAGTTGATCCTTTTTCTTCTGAAATATATATAATTTGCCCCCCTTCCGCTTCTTATTGATGAGATATCCATCGTAAAATCAACCCATGTTATTTGACCTAAAATTAATGCCGGAGGCTATAGCTAAAAACCACTGGCCAAATCGGGCTGAAACTTTCACAACCGTATTCAAAGCCAATGACTATCCCGGGAGCGAATTTTGGTCTCCATCGAAATTTATGGGGTGAAGTGCATTGGTCGATCTGTCGTGGAACGCACCACCTCTCTTATGCCTTTGTAGATAGCTGCAACGAGAGCAGGTTAGGTGTGACATCCAAACTGAGAATAGTTGTAAACCGATCAGTTCCACATACGTTGGTGTAATTAAATGGTATACCCTCCCCGAATACAACCCTTTGCTCACCATTCCCCCGCAACGAACGATCACGAAGGTCTCCTAGAAAACAAGCGCTGAACGTCCACGGAAATGGTTTCATCGGAAATTGGTGCTCCATAGGATCGGTGCAATTTAACTCTTGCCCGTGCAGAGAGTTGTTGCAACCCCTCCTAATTATAATTATACCACGAAAATGTTTTGCCACCACAGACAACGGTTCTCGTCAGTGCGGCACCGTCTGGCACAGCTGACAGGGAATCCTTTGTCGACCTCATAGGTGAAATAGACACATTAAAGGTAAAAAGGTAAAAAGAGGACACATACATTTTAAGGACAAGGACACTTTGAAAAAGGTGAAAATGTCATATGAGGCCGCGGTCCTTAGATGTCATAGCAGGAAACATATCAGACCATTGTCCCACCAAAGCGCGAATTGTCAGCCCTCTATCTCACTGAGTGCACTAAAATCACAAATGATTGGGCGTAGAACAACTCAACCAATCTGTCAACATACCTTATTGAGCGTTCCAAGGTCGTCCTATGCCAACGACCTATCTTGACCTCGATTATTTTCGTCGGGTTATCAGTCATGCTGGATTTCATTTGAATGCGACAGCTGAATTTTTAATCTAATTTTGTTCATGGGCATTATAAAATAGTGTTTTCGGGCACTATTTGGAAAATCTCAAACATGAGGCCCACACTTTGACTTAATCTGGCCTCTTACTCACGAGTCGAAATGCAACAAGTCGCACTTGGTAAGTATTCAAAGATACTGAGGAACACAATGGTGAACATTTGAAGCGCATATCTGATACCGTTTTGAAAGAGACAGCGATTGAATATGGAACTCTTCGCTTCTTGATGTTAAAAATGCATTTAAAGTTACCTGAGTGAAAGAAAGTATCAAATGTGGACATCAACCGCGAGATTTCGTGTCGTGCAAGACGTTGATTGTATTGCCTGTCGTTAGCCCTCTCCGCTTGGAAATGCTACAGGGTTGAGCTCGAAACAACCCACCGCCGTTCGGCTGCACAGAGGAAGGTAGTGGAATGCCGTGCACAGGCCAGGGTTAATATCCTTGATCCAGCATGGATCAAATCAGGTCATCGGAAGACATACGGCCATTTTCGATATTTCGGATGCTAGGAATGATACTCAGATGCAGATGACATCAATGGATCTTTCTGGTCAGCTACATGGATGGGCAACACCCAACATTGGGGAGCATTTGCCCCCTCAATGTTGGCTTCCCCCCAATAATATCAACTTTTATCATAGGCCCTATGAAGTGTGCCCACGATCAATTTGAGTCGGCTTATTTTCCCATGTATTGTGCCTCCGCATATAATTTTCATCAATGAATGCCTCCAGTCAGCTATGGCAGGCGTGCACCATTGAGCATTTGTGCATATAACCTGCCAAGGGTCAGATTAGGTCAAAGGGTCATGGTAGCATGGCCCCTTGACATGGATATCGTCACCGCGAGAAGTGGCGGAAAACACGTCCCTCAACTTTGTGAAAGATAGCATTATGCCCATGGCTGTCATGGAAAGAATCTGTGTATGGAACACTCTTGTCACCCCTCACCGAATATATATGGCGACGCCAATGGCCATGGCCCATGGCCATAAATGAAATGTACGCAGAAATAATTTATAAACTATGGTTCAAATGATTTGAACGATGTGTCCTAACGTCAGATTTCCAAATGTATTAAATCCGATAGACGAGAGATCGCTCTGGTGACACGAGACGAGATCATACACACGGAGCATGCTGCCCGACAGAAGGGTGTGCTGAAAGGCATGTCATGCCCGCGAACCCAATGTCAAGGAACCAAGGGCCTCACACAGACAAAACATGGCGTTTGCCGGGCTGCGCCGCTGAGGTGATGGAAAAAAACCAGGCCTGCCTGATTGTGTGCTGCAGGTGGATGTGGTGAGGGCAGGCGGGAGAGCGGGTGCAGGAGCCACCTGGCGGCTCTAGAGTCGAGCGCAGAGCGGTCTGAGCCGTGTCCTGAGACAGTTGGGACAGCGCCTGCACCGGATCACCATTGGGCGGCGGCGTGGTGACAGAGACCAGTTCAAGTCCACCACTGCAGGAAGGCTACCGTCTTACTAGCTTGTTGCCCCCTGCTCCATTTGATGAGTGCGCTAGCGACTAACTTCGTCACTGAAGAACATCGAGGAGGAAAGGTTCCCGCAGTCTCCGTTCACTTTTGATGCTGCTGAGGGGATGTTCACTTTTGATGCTGCTGAGGGAGGATGCGAACAAATACATGCACAACTGACCGCAAGCAACAGTACGGCTTCAACTCACGGCCAGGCTGGATAAATATGACGACAAGTACCAAGCTGTTCACTTTAGTGATCCCGATAGTCTTGAGGTAGAGCGCCGTAGTGACAACTGACAAGATATTTCGTTCAGCAGAAAACGCTCTGAGAGAGCGCTGATAAAAAGCACATTCGAGAGCACAGCGCAACTGGAAGTAGCTTCGTCCTCCTCTGCCGTCATGGTAAGTAGCTTCGTCCTCCTCTGCCGTCATGGTAAGTAGCTGCGTCCTCCTCTGCCGTCATGGTATGTGTGAAGTGTCTAGTGCGATGCATTCTTTGCTGCTATCCCCCCCCCCCTCTGACACAGCCTATAGCTCAGGAACCGCAAATTTTAACATCGACGCCATGAAGGTGGCCATCCCAGTGTTTGTTAGGCACCAATGTCATTCATTAGTATGACACATACCGGCACAATGAGCTTAATAAGATGTTCGTGTACAAACATCAGCTCCAGCCACACCGAGCTATCTTTTCGATAGCTAGATAGCTAAATAGCTAATAAGCCACACAGAGCTAAACATTCGATGGCGTTCACTCAAACACGCTGAATAGGGCCTTTCCCTTCTAAGGAGCGCCATTGGCTGAATAATTCGAGGAGATGCACTCGAGCATACTGAAATGGCGCCTTTACCTGTGAGAGGGGCCACTCTAGTTGAAGAATTTGATGGGGATACGCTCGAGCTCTCCCGGAGTGCAGCATTTTTCCGGCTGAAGGGGCGCCAATTTCCATGGGGGCACATTCCTTCAATGCCACCCTGTATCCGCCCCTGCCTCCAAGTACTTACGTAGTGGCGCCCCTCCGAAGAAGTGGCGCCCCTTCAGACGAGTGCCCCATGACAATTCCTGAACCCGTCCCTGGCAGGAGTCCCCAGAGCTGGCAGGGCCTCCGCGCCGATGACGTTAAAATGTTGGGTTTTGAAAAGTACACTTTCTTTTTGCATATCCTCGTCTTTTTCCCGAGCTACAAATATGGCGTATGACCCATCACCAGCTGCTCAATCTTCACACTGGGGAATAATTATTTTCCGACACATTCTTGGCTATATGTGTGATACAATACCTTCTTTATTTTCTTCGTGACTTGTACTTTAACGACTACTTTGCCTATTTCGCCGGCACGTACGTACTTGGGGATTGGCGCCGCATACGTGTTTTACCATAACAGACATGTAAGACATATAAAACGGAGGGACATCAGAAATGGATACTTCTTAGAACAGCTACAGTGGCAGGAGCAGCAAAATATTGTGCATGCAGTGCATTTAGTACACGATAACTTAAAACCATGTTAATTCCGTGATATCAGCGAATCAGACAGCCAGAGTGGTGCACATTTGATGCCTTGTACTGTACTTTCCTGCTGTTATTCCGGCCTTCTGGTTCGCAGAAACCACGAGTGCTCGCATGTAGACAGGCTTTGTTCCCAGAATTGCTTTTTCCCCTGCCCATGTGTACCGACTTATTTTCCTAAATAGTTGTGCAGTCTCACACCCTCAGTACGACCTGAAGATTGAGAGTCAACGTGGCAAGTGTGCGTCTGTGATAATACAGGCAGCAAGCGTGTATCCGCTGCAAGGTTTTCCTTTGACGTTGGTGACGCCAATTCAATATGGGCAACATTTGCTCTGTTGCTTGAGCTTAGAAACGCTACGTGACATGGATCGAGATCGCTTTTGCATCGCTCACGACGGCTGCTTCATTCCACCTCATGCATACCCTTACTAGTAGGGCACTGATACTGGTAACGGGGTTGATGTCACAGGGGTGTAATATGATCGGCTACAGGAGTGTGATATGGTCACCACATGCATTTGTACATCTTGGTGAGGTAGTCGGGTTGTTGGTGGGAGACCACGGCAGATGGCAAAAGACGGTGTCGTTCATAAATAATTCTGAGGTGAGTGTTATGTAATGTAATGTAACGTAATGCATTTCGGATCCTCTTGAGCAGGGTTTTTCAGTTTCCGTTACAGTAGTGCACTAATATGCAGCACAAACCATCATCACGAGCATACACGATGACAACCAGTCGTTTTACAGTGTATGCAGCAGATACAAGCGATGTTCCGAAGGTCGGAAATTAGCACTCGGACATGCGCAGCATGACCGAAAGGCTCCGTCTGAAAACATTGTAGCCCCCTGAGTTCCTCACGTCTGGAGGCAAGCTCTCGGTATGAAGAAGCGGCGCGCGAATTCTGCGCGGCATCGTGGTACCTGGAACTCACCGTTAGCCGTGGCCCTGGTGTTCCGTTGCGACGCAGTTGAGCGACAGTTCAGTTGACCGCGAATGAGTTCTGAGCCAGTGAACTCGTTCATAATTTTGAAAACTAAGTGAGCATCTGCGTCAGATATTGTGGCGGTTGAACTCTTCGGCGTGGACTGTATTAAGCTGCTTGGAAGAACAAGTCTATATTCTGCGATTACGGTGGTTCTCTCTCTCTCTCTCTCTCTCTCTCTCTCTCTCTCTCTCTCTCTCTCTCTCTCTCTCTCTCTCTCTCTCTCTCTCTCTCTCTCTCTCTCTCTCTCTCTCTCTCTCTCTCTCTCTCTCTCTCTCTCTCTCTCTCTCTCTCTCTCTCTCTCTCTCTCTCTCTTCTCACTCTTCGCAATTCCGATGCACCTGTTTGGTTTTCCTCCCAAATTGATAAAATCAGCGAAGATGGTCCGTCATCGGCCACACTTGTATTTCGTCTGTCGGTTGACCGTCACAATTTTTTGTCAGGGCGCTAGGGACGAAAGAAGTCCCGGTCACGCAGTCACAAGTCACTCACATGTGACTTACCTAACCAGGCGATACTGCTATGCCAGTGTCTTACAGAGCTTATCCTCTATTCATAGCATACTCCCCACTCGAAAATTAACTCGTGATTTTAGAAAATCATTACTGAGGCAACACTCGCGCGGACACTGCGATGCGTCACAATTCACGCGCAATCTTGGCGTGTTATCACTAGAATATCACTTAACGTACCGAGCTGGATGGCGGACTGACCGACCAGCGCGTGTCGTCTTTGGCGATTGCGCTCGTGCCCGTGGCGGCGCCGTACGTGTGTTCCCCCCTCGCGCGCGCTCCTGCAGGAGGCTGGTCACGACGAGCCGCGGCCGCTGTCGGAGGAGCGGCCGGTGTCAGGTCGGTCACTGATGAGCTCGATGTAGCCGGAGTCGGATCCGCAGCAGCTTCTAGTCGATACAGCTCACTCAGCGACATGCGGGTCCGGCGGACGCGTAGAATGACGGCGGCGGCTTTCGGATGACCGTCTCGTCCCGGGATGAGTGACTCTACCCGCACCAACGGCCACTGTCCCCTAGTACATTCCCCGTGAACTAGGACGATCTCACCAGAGCGTGGGGTGCGGGCCGGTCGGCCTCGCGGACTTGTGTTCCAGACTCTCAGCGTCTGTAGGTACTCGCGGAAGTGGGCGGAGTGGGCGGGTGTCAGGAGGCCGTCGTTCTCGTCTTCAGTCAGTGGACGTAGGTTGAAGTGTAGGGCGAGCTCATAGAACGTCGTAACGAGCTCATCGCAGGACAGGTGGCACTGATGCAGAGTAATCTTCAGGGCCATTTTCATGCTCCCACCAGTCTCCCAGAACCCTCCCCACCAGGGAGATGCTTCAGGGATGTATCGCTACTGAACGGCAGGTGGCTGTAGACCGGCCAACTTGTGGAAGGACTTGGCGTTGTCGCTTACGATGAGGGATGGAGTGCCCCTTAGGGCCAAAAATCGTCGCAACGCCATTTGGAGGTCATCTGTGCTCTGGCTTCTTATGACTTCAAGATGGACCGCTCGTGTTGTTGCGCAGGTGATCAGGAGACCCCATACTTTGGTGGAGCCGTTGTCGACGTACATTGGCCCGAAGTAGTCGATCCCAATCCTCTCGAAGGAACGCGACGGCTGCGTTCGAAACTCTGGCAGCGAGCCCTCCGTCGCCCGGTAGGGAAGCCCTTTGTACCTACGACATCTTCCGCAGGCTTGCACGACGCGCAGGACCGTCCTGCGGCGAATCAGGTACTCTGCAGAGAGAAGAGCGAGGGTGATCGGTGTTACTTGGTGAAAACAGCGGCGATGGGCTTCGTCTACGATCAGAGTGGTGATATGTCGCAGGTCGGGTAGGAAGATCACAGACGGTTCGTTGGTCCGGGTTGTAGCCCTCAACAGGCCTTCTTCATCCAGCTGAAGACGCAGGTTCCACACGGGTGAGTGAGGAGGGAGTGGGCGGTCGCTTTTCACCGTGTCTAGCTCATTCTGGTAAGACTTCCCTTGCGCCAACCTGATCCACAGGTGTAGTGCGCTTCTCCGCTCTTCTGGCCGTAGAGGGACTTTAACACGCTCCGGGCTTGCATGGCGGACGTTAAAGATGAAGCGCTGTAGCCAGGCAGTGCGGTTGACTGCTTGCTTGAGGGTGGAACAGTCCGTCAGGTTGAACGAGCCGGGAAATTCTGATGGCTCCTGGACAGGAATGGTGGTCACGGCGGTGACTCGTCTCGGTTCTCGGGCAGGATCTTTGACTTCCTGTTGGGCACTAGGGCTTAGCTTGCGGTCGGCAGTAGAACTGGCATGATTGGTCGGGTGTGCTTGGAATATGAATGGTGGGCCCTTCCACCACTGCTCACACTCCACCAGCATTCGGAGGGAAACTCCTCTAGTTCCCAGGTCAGCAGGGTTCTCTGACGACTTCACGTGTCGCCACTGGTGTGCCTAAGACAGCTGAAGGATGGCGGTGACCCGGTTTCGGACGAACAGCTTCAGCGGCTTGCTGCTGTTGATCCATCACAGGACATCCGTTGAGTCGGTTCAGAAGAAGACAGTCGGATCCTCGGAGCGAAGCGCCTTCCGAACGAAGTCCATCAGCCGCGCTCCTATCAGCGCGGCCATCAACTCCAGCCTCGGGGTTGTTAGGCTGGGCGTTAGTGGGGCTAGGCGACCTAGACTTTTGGCGACCAGCAGTCTTGATCTCTCACCTTCGACAGCATAGATGGAGGCGCAGTACGCCTTGCTGACCGCGTCGCAAAACACGTGGAAAGTGCTGCTGCTAATGATCGCTCCGGCTGAACTCGGGAAGCTGACCTCGCTGATCTCGAATGTATCTTCTCACCACCTCTCTACTTCAAATAGAATAGCTGGCTTGAGCTCAGAGTCCCAAGACGGACAAGGTGACTCTTTCCAGGTTTGTTGGAATATAATCTTTCCTCGGATCAGCCATGAGCTTAGGAGGCCCAGAGGATCGAAGGGCTTCAAAATGAGTTACAGGAGTTGGCTCTTAGTCTCTGGGGGCGGGGCTTGTGGTAAGATAACCACGAGCTTGTCGTCACTGGTGTACCACATCATGCCGAGGATCTTGCCGTCCCCCGATGGTATGCCGGTGACGCGGATTTTGTGTAGTTCCATGCTGGCTTCAGATAAGATTGCCTTCACTCTCTGCATATGTGCGTCTGTCTCCTCAGCTGTGGCGAAACTGAGGCTTATGTCGTCCATGTAGATCCCCTGCTTGATCAGTTGGCAGAGCTCGGCAGCGACGTCCAGATAGTTGCTGAGGTGGACTTCGATCGTGGACAGCAGCACAAACGGCGAGCAGGAGAGGCCGAACGGAACGCGCTGGAATCTGAGTATCTTGTCTCTCCAGAGTAACTGAACGAACTTCCGGTCAGGCTCACTGATGAGGATCTGGTGGAAGGCTGATCTGATATCCGCTTGTCACCCTATCTCATTGGCGCGGAATCCCATAATCACGGTGAGAAGAGAGGTTAGAAGATTTTCTCCAGGGTCGCGATAGGAGTTGATGCTTCTCCCTCTCCCGTTGCGGGTGGCGCCGTCAAAGACGTCCTGGAGTTTTCCATTCCGGTGCAGGCCGCGGTGTGGCAGGAAGAACTCCGACTGCTCTAGGGTGTCTGAAGATGGTGAGGGCTCCACCACGGACTTCTGGCACATATCTGTTATGTGGTCGTCGTAGTTCTGGAACACTGAGGAATCCAGTTTTCTTGCAATCTGGTCGGTTCTGGCCGCCGTGAGTGCCCGGTTTGACACTGGCCTTTTTTCTGATCTCCAGAGCAGATATATTTCGTACCGCATCTCCATTGCGTTCCACTTTGGTTCGGGGTGGAAACAACGGTCTTGAAGCTCGCTCTCCCGGATCTCCAGAGTGTCCAGATCCCACAGCGTCTGGACGTTCAGCTTCCTTCGGAAGTAGGAGTGATGTTGGTTGGGGGTGAGCGACACTCCGCCCGCTCCGTGTAGTACGTAAGTACGTAGCCGAAGATGGCTTCGATGGCGCGCAGTTTCTTGGAGACAGGTACCTGGTCCCAAAGCACCACATCATACATCAGGTCCGTGCCCATCAATATATCCAGAGGTCCTCCCTCAAAGTCGTCAGCCAGTTGCAGATCATTTAGAGCAGTTAGAAGAGGTGCAGGACTGGGCTGCACTGGTGCAGGGCTGGACTGCACTGGTGCACAGAGGTGTTCAATCTTCCAGAACCGGAAGCTGAAGAATGGACCCCAGAAACGGTTGGCCAGCTTCACCTCCACCTGGTCATACCGCTGTACCTCCTCAATCTTCTCCTGGAAGCCAATGCAGGCAAGGTAGTCGGTGGCAACAACGGGAAGCTTCAGCTGGTTGGCGACTGACGCTCTGATGTAGGAGGTGTCAGACCCGCCGTCGGTCAGGAGGCGAACTGGCTGTCGGCTGTCTGCTCCTGAAGCCATTGCAAGTGCTGTTTGGCTGTAGCAGTGATGGCCTTGTGCGGTGACATTGTACCGATGACTCTGTGGTTGCTGATACTGGTGGTTTCCTCGGCTGTCTGGTGCTCCGAGGTCCCAGCTGTCCTCTTGTGCGCGGTAATGGGACGGTGGGCGAGGAACTTGGTGGCCAGGCGAATCGGTGTGGGAATGCAGTACCGGGGGCTGGTAGGGGGTGACAAAGGGTGAAAGCTTCAGTTCTCTAGCACAATGTAGAGACGAATGGTGGTGCTCGTTACAGATTGGGCAGGCTCTGCTGGTACAGTCTCGGACACGGTGTGGTCCGAGTCACTGGGAGGAGACCCCGGACCTCTTTACAACGATCCAGCGATCTTCGACTGGCATCTGTCTGTACTGGTTACACTTGGCCAGGCCATGTCTGCCATGTCCACAGGTCTTACAAGTCCAGGTGATCTGTGGTTGCACAGGAATCCGCTGTGAGCTCAGAATGCTAGTGACTGACTTCGCACTGCTAGTAACTCGCTCCTCACAGGTTAAGTGTACTGCATCCTCCTTCATGGCCATCTCTTCCTGAAGAAACTTTAGGAAAGTTTGAAAATCATCCTTTGGCACTGCAGCTGATTTTCTAGCACGGGACCATTCCAGTCTCCAACTTTCTGGGATCTTTTCTTTGAGAATGGGCTTCAGCAGTAGTGAAAATGTTTCAGATGTGACATTCATTTTTTTCCAAGGACCTCACATTAGCAGTCAGTTTATCAATCATGTTACTCAGAGCAGACAAGACTTGCTCATTTGTATAGGTAGGAATGTCAAGTAGTCGTTTCATCAGAACCTCCTTTCGCACATCATCGTTTCCATACCTTTCAGTCAGGATTTCCAAAAGCCTTAACGTAGCCACCTGAGGTTCCTGGCAGACCTTCAATTGCCAGTTTGGCAGCACCTTCCAAATGGGACTTCAAATAAACAAATTTTTGAACTGGAGCATAGCAACTGATGCAATGGATGGCCACATCAAATAACTCCCAAAATTCAGGCCAGGCCATCATGTCTCCACTGAACTTTGGTATTTTGAAGTCTATGGCAAACTGGGCTTGACCCACTCCTTTGATAGCTGCCACAGCCCTGCTCTCTAGACGAGTTAACAGCCGCTTGGCTTTGAATGCTCCCTCATCTAAATCTTGAGCATGGCTGCTGTCATAATATGGCAATGATGTGAAAAAGAAAGTGACAAAAGAGATAGTAAAACAGATTTGAAGTACGAGCAAATGACAACGCTGCGCATGGGGTAACAGAGAAAACGATTGCGAATGTAACGGAGGGCAATGAGGATAGCATGCAATTCGGCGATGAAAATTGATGTTCCGTCTGATAGTCGATGTTGTTTTTGTATGTTCCCAAACTATGGTATTTCCCGTAAAGTTGGCGTCTTTAGAACCGTCAGTAAAAACAAAAGGAACATGACAATGACGAGACCGAAATTTATGACATTTTTGTTTCGCACATTCTGGACAAAGCTGTGATTTTGGAGTGGTGGTTAGATAAAAAATGTGTCGTTCGGCTATCTGCCACGGTGGTGTAGTTGTTGGAGAAAGAGAAGTAATGCGTGGAATAGTGAAATGAAGTTGTTCAGAAAATATTTTCACTCGAGAAGTTATAGTGAGACCAGTTCGTTTTTCGGCTGGACCTAAATAATCATGATGTAAAATTGGGAGAATTTGTAATGAAGCGTGTGTGGGGTGGTTTGCGTGAAATTGAATTTTGGAGGCGTACCTAGGTGTTTGCTGCATTCTACGGAGAGCTAGTGGAGGAATTCCCGATTCGGCTTCTAAAGAAATGATGGGTGAAGTAGTTTAATTCAAAATAAATATGCTACATTGATGCCACCACCACCGCCCTTTCGAGAAGACTAATAATGCACCTCAGAGATGGAGCACCAAAAGAACACATGACAAACTGCCACCAAACACTGCTAACACGAGAACACCTTACCAACAATGGGTGAAGTAGTCATTGCACTGAGTGCGATACGGATAAAATGTATTTTGAATGGTGTCTAAAATGTGTAATGAGGATGTGCTAGCACCGGTATATGCTACAGATCCATATTCAACTATCGGTAGAACTAAATATTTGTAAAGTAGTAGAAGTGTATGACGGTCGGCTCCAAGTGATGAAGAAGTGATGCATCGAAATAAATTCAGTCGGTGAAAACATTTGTTCTGGATGTGTTTGATGTGATTATGCATTGAAAGCCTACGGAAAAAAATAATACCAAGAAATTTAAACGAATTTTAAAAAGGTATATTATTGTTTCCGAGGTGAAGTGGTGTATTCTGGGTTTGGGCAGGGTGTTGATTTACTAAATATCAGTGTTGCAGATTTTGGGGCCGAAAAATGAAACCATACTTCAGGGACCATCGATGTATTTTGTCTAGTGCGTTTTGTAGGTGAAATAAACAATTGTCGTAATTTTTTCTGGAACACCAAATTGCGCTGTCATCGGCAAACAAAGAGTATGATACATTAATAGGCATGTCGGTGAAAAGATAGTCAATGATGAGGTTGAATAAAACTGGTGAAATGCAGCTTCCCTGTGGTAGTCCATTTTGAAGAATATGTGGATCGGAGATGGCTGACCGACACCTGATGTGGAATGGGCGAGTACCGGATAAAAAAAACCTACTAAATAATGAGCTAAGTGTCCTTTTATACCGAGTTGCTGGATTTTGAAAAGTAATGCGGGTTTGAAAACCATATCGTAAGCTTTGCTTATGTCTAAAAATACTGCGACTGTGTGTTCATGTTTTTTGTAGCCTAGGCGCATGTCTGTTTCTAACCTAATAAGGTGATCTATTGTGCTGCGTCCTCGCCGAAAAGCACATTGAAAGGGAGATAGAAGTGAATTTGTTTCCAGGTGCCAGTTCAGTCTTTTAATAACTGTTCGTTCAAAAAGCTTTTTTCCTAAACAACTGGTGAGTGCAATGGGTCGAAAATTACTTGGGTTACCATGGTCTTTGCCGGGTTTTGGAATGGGGATGATGAGCTTTTGTCCTGCTTCAGCAAAGATATGATTTGAAGTTTTCCAAAAACTGTGAGTGCAATGGGTCGAAAATTACTTGGGTTACTATGGTCTTTGCCGGGTTTTGGAATGGGGATGATGATAGCTTTCTGTCCATGCTTCAGCAAAGATATGATTTGACCATAATGAATTAAATGTGTGTAAGATGCATTGTTTGGTGTGGTCAGATAAATGTCGAAAGAAGGAATAATGTAATTTGTCAGGCCCTACTGAAGTGCTGCCGGCGGAGGAAATGGCATTCTCCAGTTCAGAAAGATGAAAAGAAGCATTGTAGTACTTGGTATTGTCGGAATCAAAGAGGTCGTGATTGGTGTGAAAAGTGTGTTGTGCATTTCGTAAGAAATTAGGTCGGTAGTTCTCATCGGATCTATTATGGGCTATGGTATCAGCTATGTTATTTACTATGGTTTGTGGGTCTGTAATGGTGAGATTGTGGATTTTGAGGGCCGGTAGAGATTTAAATGGGGAGCGTCCGGACAAACGTCGGATTAATTGCCATATTTTACTGAAAGGTGTTTGAAAAGTGAGCTGCTGTAAATATGAGGACCATGAACGGCGCTTAGCATCGCGAATGATGCGGCGGATTCTCGCACGTTCACGGTTACGGGTGGTTAAATTTTCTTGATCGGGATGTCGTAAATAATTCCTAAATGATCTTTTTCTAACCGCAATTACTTGCAAAATTTCTAGACACCACCAATACTGATTTTCGTTTTGTGAAAGGTTTCGTGAGTGGAATTGTGGTGGATGCTGCTTCGAAAAGTTTGTCTGTAATTGAGTTGATGTTTTCGACGGGAGAAATGTTGGGGTTGTATTGAATATAAGAAAGTTAATGAAATGTTGTCCAATCGGCTTTTGAAATTTACCAGGCTGATTCCAGGCGGGCTGATTAGCGACAAGTTGTACTGCCATGGCCGAAGCGCTGGCAATTAAAACAGCGGAGAGGATTTGGAATAAATACGCGGACTTGGAATCGGATGTAGCCGGCGAGGAGGGTCTTGGGAGGAGTTGTAGAGTTGAAGGTAAGGACAAGGAGGCCTGTATCGCGTTTCTGGCCGTCTATAAATGAGGTAATGCGGTGGGCGTGGGTCACCCACTCCGGCCTGAGCTCCGTCTGGATATCCGCTTCGGACATGAAGCGGAGCTCCGGCACGAAGATGGTGCCCTTGGTGGAGTTGCGGTTGGAGTGGAGTGAAATGGTGACGGATTTACCACAAAATGTGGTGGTACGAAGGAGGGCTTTGGTCTGGGCTCGGGTTTAGGTTTTGATGACAAGGGTTCCGTTGGCAGGGGCTTCGATGTCAGGATTGGTTAAGGAGCAGATGGCGAGGAGTTGCTTGGTCGGCCAGAAAACGCTAATACGGCGGAAAGAAACGGATTCCTCGACAGGCTTGACAACTATGTAAGAGCCAGCACTGTCGAGGTGGGGTTCAATGGTTTGGATGGGTTCAGGTGGAGAGGGCGTGGTCTGGTTCGGGCGTTGGTCAGCGGCGTGGATCGTGATGGTTTGGTCCGGATTGCGTGACGGGTTCGTGGTCTTTGAACGAGGAGGGGTCGGCGAGGCGCAAAGGGCTTCCATGGCGTCATCAAGGGGAATTGTCCGGCGTGGGTCATCAATGGTTGTGTCGAGAGGTTGGGCATCAGGGGCCAAGTCCGGGGTCGCGCAATGGTCATCTGGTGTGGTCAGTGGGGGAAACTCAGACTCGGAGTCCTGTGGCGAGCTGGGGTCATTGTCCTTTTTTCTCTTTTTCCCCATCACGTGGAAAAGAACCCTACCGAACGAAACCTAAATAAACACGCAGAACAAAGGGAATGGAAATACTTCGACGATGTAAACCGAGTGGGGCGACGGGTGTCACCCTACAAGAGAACGAAATAAGAAAAAGAGCGATGGGTTTCCCCACGAAAAGGAAAAATAAAAAAACTGCAATAACAAGCAGTCAGACGAACCAAAAATATGGCACAGCGGAGTGGTCAGCGGGCTCTGGTCAGGTGTAAGCAAATAGTACTGAACACTCCATGCTTTGTGGGATGAGGCTTGAGTCGATCAGAAGGAATTGTGAGAGTGGAGATGATAATGAATTTAGGAATGTCCTTCAGCGGTGTGCGGGCACCAGCAGCCTGAAAGTATTCTGCGCATGCGTGATCTTGTGCCGTTCGGAGTACGTTCTTGTGCTCACGGTAATTCCACTGGGCTTCTTCGCTTCGCGCTGCATCTCTGTGCTCGTGCGCCTGTTTCAGTGCCGCCTTTGTTGCATGCACGTCATCATGCTGCAACCAAGGCGGCGACCGGCGCTTCAGTTTGATTTGACGAAGGGGCATCATTTGATTTTGATTTGACAAGGGGCAGGTCGATTATTGGCTGCTATGCAGCCACCCATCCGTCCCGCTTGTCCAAGGTGGTGGCTGCTTGATAAACGGCGGATCAGTCAGCCAACAGCAGATCCAGGCACAAATGTGCCCTCAGATTATTCAAGGCAGATGCGTTGTATTATTTTCTTCATCAGGGAATTTTGAAAACGCCATCACCCCTCCATATTTTTATAACAAACCACACTGGAATGTGAAGGTCAGAAAGGGCCTGATTTGATTGATATTGCTAGATATAGCCATACTTGGTACATATTCGTCCACAGACGTTTCCCAGCAGCGTTCGCCTTGCGCGTTTACACTGGCTGTTCAGACAGAGTGAACGAGCGTTCCAAGTGAACGCAGCTATACAAATGCTAAAACCCACTTGGTCTTGCTTGCATGGATTTTGAGGATATCTTGAACTCGGCCTCTTTTCAGGTGATATTGGTATGAGATGAACTGACGTGAATACTGATAATGATACCTAAAGCACTGCTAGGTAAATTTTACTGGCAACATAAATAAATATAGCTTAACTAACTTTAATAACCTTAAGAAGGATAATATTAAAAAGGATTAAACATCGTCATTTTTTCACCATCAAGGAAGAACACATAAATATGACCTCAAATCGACTAAAAAGTAACATATAAGAACTCAATGTTTCATCTTGAATGTCCGACCACAGTCCACTCCATTGTCTTAGTCTGTGTAATGCATGTTGGTATGATAAGAGTCATGATTCCCTACCTGGGTGTTTTATGTGTGTCCTGCCCACGAAAATGATTATGAATAATGTATAAATAGTTCGCACGTAGATTGCAAGGTAGCTTTGCTCGCTGATATATCAGCAACGGAGGAAACGTGGCTGGTGAACTCTTGCGCGTGGATAGAACGGAACATTTCGAACATTGCATTCTCTGTTATTTTGTCGGGCTTTCAATTGAGTCAAACAATTTTCCACCCCATATGTGATAACATGGTCTTCTAGACGTATGGCTGTATTTTGGTCTTCATCTTTAGCATCACATCAATTGCAAATTCATAATATCAGCCGATTAAGTGGCCTAAATCTAGCATGCAAATATAATTGAGGGCAGGGTCGATTAACACTCGCACCGCAGGGTACCTCACATACCGCGCACAGGGGAGGGGGGGGGAGGAATTCGGCCTCTGATCCTAAGATTTCGGAAACTACGAAAGCTATAAGCACAAAAATTGGAGGGTAGATTACGGATGTAGTGAGCCCGCTTCAGTAAAAAGTTAGTGACCCTAGATCAATGCCTTCGGGGTTAAATTATGTCCAGGTCGGCCGCCACACCGCGTCTTCGCTACCACACCGAAGAAGCCTTTTGACCTTGATAACTCGCCGGTCGCTGCCCGGTCGGCCGATTTGACCCCCCCCCCCCCCCCCCAGTTCCTATGTTTACCAACGGATATCGATTTTTGTTGCATAAGATGCGCTTATCGATTTTTTTTGTATAAAGTCACATGATTGCATTATAATATGGCCACCCGATCATGAGAACACGTAAAAAAGAGAGGTGGGCGGATTCCCCCTGTCCGGTGCGCGTGCTAACAGCCATCTTATACCTACATCAATACTGTAGCACTTCGCCCCCCCCCCCCACGAATAGTTGTCACAAAACAACACCTATGTCCCCCACACTAAGCAGGGTTTTTAAAAAAAGAAATTTCGAGGTGTTTCTTCTTCTTTTCTTCTTCTTCCCATTCGAAGAGTTGTTAATTTTGCTCCCTCCCCACACACACGCCCTTTGAGGAAGTCCTGGCTATGCCCATAGGTTAGGCACTGGCCCCGTCACTGAATTTCATAAAGGGACACACCTGCTCCAAGTTAGAAGTGGGACCGTTTTAAGTTGGAGAGGAACTGTAATAAATCGACGTGGATAGAACGGAAGAATTGAGAGTTGTAGAGGGGCCGTGTAAAGGCGGAGAGAGGGCGTCTTCCTGGACTGTGGGTGACGATCCCCACAGGAAAATGGCTGTTGGTGACGTGTATCCCACATTCCCCACGATGGCGCCGTCATTGGATTTGGTGGTGGGATGGTGTAGTCGGATTTCGGCCACGAAGCTGGTGGGGAAGCAACACAAATATATTACCACTACCATCAACCGAGAAACTCAGCTTATCGTGTACGCAAAAAAAAATGGAGGCATGCTGGGAAACTCGAACTAAAGAACAGGACCCTTGCACTTGGTGGTGGCCTTTTGGAACAGTGATAGCCAGTGGCGTACCTAGCATTTGCGCTAGGGGAACACGGATTTGGAGAGGGTCCACCTACCACCATTTAAAAAGAAATCGCTGGAATTTGATGTTTATTTTTTCAAAGGAACCCATTTTTTTTGCTTCTTAAATCAAATAATTAGTGACCAACTTAATTTCCCTGTGTAGGTGGCCTAATCTACCAACATCGTATCGGAGTCACCGGATTTCAACCCTAACTCCCCCATCCTGTTCCAAGGTTTTTATTTTGGTATCACTTGATAAGTGACCTCACACTGCCGAATTTACACCTGTACAAATCAATTAAAAGTGTACAATTTTGTTTTAATTTCAGGCATCCTAGTGAATAATGCCCGGTGGCCAAAACGCCAACGTTCGTGCACGTGTACACCGGCCTTGCACATTCGGAGCATTCGCCATGCTTCTTACGATTCTCCGGTTTCTAATCCGGGCAATCCGAATTTCTAAGAAATCCTGATGCCCGCTAAGCTTTGATGCACTTCACCTCTTTGGTTACATATGCTCCCAGATTGGCTACCGAACCGAGTCCCTGCCTCGGTGTTTTTTTACCTTTCGATTTTTCTTCGTTTACATGTGTTTTAGGGCTCCAGCCACTTTTCGTTAGGTGCCCGGCACATTTTTGAAACCCCTGCCCTTGTTAGGGTTTTGTTGTTTTTTTGTGCACCGATGCATTTTGTTGGATACCGGCGCGTTTTCGAATACCCGATGTGCTTACTTAGTATTTATTTTATGACCATATGGTCCTAAAATGAACAAAAAGCCAAGAAGCGACATATGTCGCTTCTTGCGAGCCCTAGCCTGCTTTTGAAGCCCTCATGCGGTCTCATGGCCACGGTGTACTTTGAGGGTTGACGGTGTGTTTTTAGGGCTCCCAGCGTGTTTATTTGTGGATACAACACGTGTTTCAAGGCCCTGCCGCTTTTCATGCGAGACTGAGTGTGCTTTGGAGGGCCCGATGCCTTTTCGACCTCCCGTTGTGCTCTTAGGGTTTTGCTGTGTATATTTGGGACTCCTGACGCACATCTGTGGATCCCAGCACGACTTTTTGGGTCCTAGTGCTACTTTTTGGGCCCAGGCGCGTGATTATGGTGACGCGACGCCAGTTTTCTACGCTCGGAGCGATTTTGGGGACCTTTTCTAAATTTGTTTAAAGTCGAAATCTCGGCCGGATAATTTTTTGTCCGACACCTGGCGTCATATTTTTGCGTCCCGCCGCGATTTTTCAAGCTCCGGTACGTTTTTTTCGGGTCCATAAGCGGTTTTTGGAGGCATCTGGTGCTATGTTTTGGGCTCCAGGGCCATTGTGTGGCTCGGACATTAATTTTTTGTAATCCCTCCTTATTTAGGAGGGCTCCGGCTTCATCCTTTTCGGGTGGCGATGCTATTTCTTGGGCAACGCTGTACTTAATTGAGGCCCTCGACGCCAATTCTTTGAGGTCCCGACGGGAGCACATGATACCCCGATATACATTTTTGGGACAACCGACGGAAATGTTGGGTCCCGAGCGCGATATTTGGGGAGGGGGCTCGCCGGAAGTTCGCAAGGCGCGTTGTACTTAGCTGCGGTCCTAGCGCGATTTTGGCGGGTCCCGGTGCAAATTTTCCGACCCAGGCGCGTGTTTTCTGGGACCCACTTCATTTATTTGGAGCCCTCTACTCGACCTCAGCGGTCCCGAATGCGAATTTTTGTGGCCTCAGCGCGATTTTTGGGGACCTCGGTAAGATTCTTGGGAACCCATCCCTTTCAGGATGGAGGGGGAGGGGACATTTTCCCCCTTGGTGCGCGGCTGCGGCTGTTCACCGAGTTTTTTTTTTCTCAGCCGACGGCACCCTCAGAGTAGAAAGACCCTTCGGATAATTTTCTTTCGGGACCTGTTCTTAATGTTCCGGTGCTCGGCTAGATTCAATCGAACCGCGGTGTGATTTTGTGGGTAGATATCTATTTCTTAAAGCCCCCTGTACGATATTTTGGGCCCCGGTACGATTATTTTGGTTCCCGGTGCTATTTGTATTTGGTGGCTCGGCATGTTTCTTTTCTGAGGCCCGACGCTTTTCGGTCGACACTGGCGCGATTTGTGATGCCGCAGTGACATTCGGGGAAAAATGGCTTTTTGGGAGGTAGCTGAGGCTTTTGGGGCCCCGACGCGACCATTTGGGTCACCATTGTGATGTGAAAAACAGTCGTGTCGCACCTCATGAGCTGCGACGCGACTGCTTTTGGGTCCCACTGCGACTTTTTTTTGGCCCCTGACGTCATTTGCTGGGATCCCTACCGATAATTTTAGCGGCCTCTACTCGATACCCAACGTGATTTTCAGGGACCCCGGTGATACTTTTTTCGGGTTCTGAGCGCTACTTCGGGGGCGCCGGCCCGACCTTTTCAGGCCCACAGCGTGATTTTCAGGGGCCCTGACGCAACTTTTTGGGGCCCGGTCCCACATTTTCGAGCCCCCGGCGTCTATCTTCATGGTCACTGGACGCTTTTTTGGGGCTCACAATGCGATTTTCAGTGGCCCCGGTGCGAATATTTCGGGTTCAGCGGAATTTTTTGGTGATCCGGCACAATTTTTTTCCGAACCCCGGTGCGATTCTTGGGGACGCCACAGCCTCTCAGTTGGCGGGGGGGGGGGGACTACTGCAGCGCTTACCCGGGGGAAAGGGGTAGTGTCGCCTGAGGAGGAAAAGCCGATCAACATTTCACCACGTTACACACCTTGCCTTTTTACATAAAGCATCTAGCTTCATGTGTCTCTTGATTTTAGCACCATCGAATAAAAGATCGCAAGTGAATATCTAGCTCTCGTCACTTGTGTCATGCGGCCTGGCTCCCCGCTCCTCTGTGCTGTGCGTAAAAGTCTAGAAGGTCATGTTTTTTTTAATACCACCATTAATGAACCCAATTGCTGGCATTGTATTTTTTTTTTCTCATCGAAACATTTCCCATCTGGGCCTTCCTCGTCGTGTTCACCTCAGTATAAGTGCTGCCAACTTGCTACCACCTCTCTTTGTGATAAAAATGCACCGTTCCTAGGAAAGATAACTTTCGTTTCGGTTGCTTTCTCCATCGAAGCCCCCTTTGATTAGGGGGATTTTTTGTACTCACAAGGTGAGATTTCACGGCCCTAGATGGGACGCATCCCACCTAGTTAACATGTTAGAGGAGGCCCTGTCTCCTACGTTTTGATAATTGCTGCCATATGATAGTCTTGTGCCATATTTGACGTGTGGAATGCTTCAGATGGGGGATTCACTGGGAAAATCCGATCAATTAAATTCGATGATTAGTTCTTTTCCTCCCATATTTTCTGGTGGCTAAAAAATCCGGATACGCGCTGAGCTTTGATGCACCTCATCTTTGTGGCTAAATACGCTTCCAGGTTGGCTGCCGAACCGAGTAGCTAGGCGTTCTTTTTTGTGACCGTTGTGTTTTTCTTCGTCTACGGATGCGTTTTAGGGCTGTAGGTATTCTTTGTTATGGACCAGGCAAATTTTTGAGACTAGTTACTTTTTTTAGAGCTTTGTTGCATTTTTGTGCGTCGACGGTATTTTTGAGGTACCGGCGCATTTTCGAAGATGGCGACGTGTTATTTAGTGCCCGGTCTTTTTCTTAATTTCTTAAAACGACCTTGCTTTTTGAGGGCCCAGGCGATTGAGGTCATCATGCGGTCTCATGGCCCCGGCGTGCTTCGAGGGCCTCCATTTTGCTTTTTTCTAGAGCTCCCGGTGTGTTTATTTGGAGCTGCAGCGCATGTTTTAAGGCCCCGACGCATTTTTGCGAGACTACACCGTTTGGAGGGCCCGTTGCATTTTAAGGTTCGCGTTGTGCTCTTATGGTCCTGCTGTGCTTATCTTCGGCTCCTGACACACATTTGTGGGGCCCCAGCACGATGTTGGGGGCTCCAGTATAATTTATCTGGGTCCTGGTCGACTTTGCTGGCCCAGGTGCGTGATTCCGTGGGGTCCCGACGCCAGGTTTTCTGGGGTCGACGCATATTGGTGACTTATTCTCAAGTTTTAAAGTCCGAGTCCCGCCTGTTTTTTTTCGTGTTCTCGGCGTCATATTTTTGTGTTCCACCGCGATTATTTCGAGCTCTGGTATCCTTTCGGGGCTGTACGCAATTATTTAAAGGCATCTGGTAGTATGTTTCGGGCTCCGGAGCGATTTTCCTGACTCGCACATACATTTTTCGGAATAGCCTGATTTCAGAATAGCACCAGCTTTATTTTGTCCGATCCGGATGCGATTTTTTGGGGGAAGCTGTGCTTATTTGGGGCCATCGACGCCAATATTTGGGGGCCCGGAGGGGAATTTTTGATACCCGGATCATATTTTTTGGGAATACCGACGGGAATTCTGGGTCCCAAGCGCGATATTTGGAGGTTCGGCACGAGTCCGCGGGGCGCGTTGTATTTAGCTGGCCCTGCGCGATTTTCGCGAGCCCCGGTGCAAATTTTCGGGCCCGGCGCGAGTTTTTTAATGCCCGCTGCATATATTTAGAACCCCCTACGCACATTCCGGGGACTCCGAAGCAAATTTATGGGGCCCCAGAGCGATTTTGTTTCGCACCCCAGCGCGATTCTTGGGATCCCACCCGTTCAGGAGGGGCGGGGCACCATTTGCCTCTTTGGTAAGCCACTCCGGCTGGTCAACAAACGGGAACGAGTAGTCTAGGGGTAAGTTGCCCGCCTCACAACCGAAAGATTGTGGGTTCGAGCCTCACTTGTGGCTACTCCTCGCCCGGGACCAATCGGCGCGAGAGATTGGCGACGCTATATGACTGAACGGTCGACGTGTCGTAAAACGAATAACCACCACCACCACTGCTCAACCGTTTTTTTTTTGTCAGCCGATGACACCCTTCAGAATAGAAACGTCCGTCGGAGACATTTCTTCCGGGATCTGCTCTGAATTTTCCGTGCGCGAGGCGATTCGGTGGACTCGGTTTGTGATTTTGTTTAACGTCAAGTTCTATTTTTGTGAGCCCCTGCGCGATATTTTTTTGGGGGCCCCGGTACAATTCTTCGGTCTCCCGGTGCATTTTGTTTCGGTGTTCTAACACTCTCCATTTCGGAGTCCCTATGCGTTTTTGTGTGTTTTTTGGGGGGGAGGGGGGTTCTTTGACGCAATGACTTGTTAGGCCCTGACGTGACTTTTGGTCCGCAGTGTGATTTTGAAGGGTATCAACGCGATCTAAGTGCGATTTTATGGGCACCGTCGTCATTTGTTGGGATTAATAACGAGAGTTTAAGCGGCCTCCACACGTTTTTGGAGGCCTAACACGTTGTGTGGGCTTTTGGAGCGATTGTTTGAACACCAAAGTGATTTTCTATGTCCGAACTGGTTTTTTTTCTTTGCCCGGGCTTCATTTTCTTCGATGGTCCCGATGTGACTTCTGAGGCCCAGGTGCGACCTGTCGAGTCGCTAGCTTTATTTTCATGAGCCCGGCCGCGAATTTTTGGTATCCACAGGCTCCGAGTGATTTTCAGGGACCCAGGACGAACTTTTGATACCCCCAGCATGAATTCCAGGGACCCCGATTCGACTTTTTGGGAGCCACAGCGCGATTTTCAGGGGTTCCGGCCCGATCTTTTGGGCCTCCATCGTGATTTTCCTTGGCCCAGCTCATCTTTTGGGGCCCCATCGCGATTTTCAGGGACCACAGCACAACTTTGTGGGCCATCAGCGTGATTTTCAGGGGCCGATGCGCGAACCTTTGAGTCCCCCAGAGTGATTTCCAGGGGCCCCGGTCCGGCCTTTCGGCCCCAGCATGATTTTCAGGGGTCTGGGCCGTCTTTTGGGCCCCAGCGTCATTTTCGAGGCCCCGGCGATACTTTTTTTTGTACCAGCGTCATTTTAAGGGCCCCGGTCCGACCTTTTGAAGCCCCAACGTGATTTTTTTTCGGGCCCCGGTCAAATTTCGGGAGTTCCAACTATAATTTGTTTAGGTTCCTCCTGTATTTTCTGGGTTCCAGTCTCACTTTTTGGAGGCCCAGCGTAGTTTGTAGGCCCGGAACGTTTTTTTACCTCCAATATGATTTTCATGGGCCTTGGTGCAATTTTGGTGGCCCTAGCATCAGTTTGCCTTAATGGACCCTGCGCGACTGTTTCGACCCGCAATGTGATTTTTGGGGCTCGAGGGCCTCTAACGTCATTTTCAGGAACCCTGCGCGACATTTTGGACCCCCGATGTGATTTTTATGGGCTCCATTGCGATTTATTGGGCCTCCAGCGTCATTTTCAGGGGTCTCTGCGTGACTTTTTGGGCCCCCGATGGGTTTTTATGGGCCCTGGTACGTTTTTTTAAGAAGAGGGGAGCAGCGGGATTTTTAGGGAGCCTGGCGCAATGCTTCCAAACACCGGCACGATTCTTGGGGGCCCCACAACCTCTCAAGGGGGGAGGCAACTGTCCCCAATGCCCTTCTCGGTACGCCGCTGGTGATAGCATGTTTTGCGCACTCGATATATCTCGCTGTCAAATAATGCGGCTTATTTACGATCAACAAATAATAGCATATTTCGTCGTCGACACATCATCATCAACGATATATATATATATATATATATATATATATATATATATATATATATATATATATATATATATATATATTTCTATTGACATAGTTGACCTTCAGATATGAATATAAAGCGAGACGAATGAGCATTGCGCCTGCTATTTCTTTCCATGTGTGCGTCGTATGTGCAGGAGAAGAGGCAGGATCTAGTTGATACAATTTTGGTGAAACTCAAAATAGCACAGCATTTTGGAATGGTAGCAAGGAGATAGCTAAACATATGCCAAGCCTAAATCTTTTAGCATCATCCTGGATATTTTTTTTCGTCGCATCCTCTGGGCTTTCCAATCAGAGAGCAAAGCATCGCGCAACCACAGGTTCATCAACATAATCCGCTATAGGGTTAAGTTGTTACTGACGATGGTTGACAAAAGGTAAGCTAAATAAAACATGATCAAAAGGTGCTATTAGCGTACGCTATCTGAACGGCCCAAATTATACGCTTATAATACAAATCTGGTCTGTGTCCTGGCTGACCCTAGCTCATGGTTTATGCCATTTATGGAAGGCACAAACGTGCATTCCGTGGTTGCACCTTTTCATTCGCTATGTCTTCTTTGTCGGGTGAAAAATGCCGTAGAACCATTGAAAAAGATCATCTTTGAACAGATTTAGCAGATTTCAATAATTTAACGAACAGTGCAATTCTGTATTGTTTTATTTAATTACTAGCCCACAAACGTTGATGGAGGCTGACTTTCAGAGCGGCTCATTAAGTTGAAACAGGCTGTATCAATTTAGCCCGCAGGTTTTCTGATTCCAGATTCGGTCTGCAACATGTTATGGAAAATTGCGAGTACAGAGTGGCGGCAAGCGATAAAAGCATTTCACCGTTGCAAAACTAAGAGAACAAGGTAATGAAAACAAACAACTAAAAAGTTAGCAAGTGGGCGCAAATTATAAACTAGGGTAAAAAAAACAAACATTGAAATTTTACTTTCGCTCCAAGAATGTGCCACATCTTCACCATTCCTCAGCCGCGCTTCGAAAGGACTTGCTCTTGTTTTCCCGCGAGAAGAGGGTGCCAGTAGTAACATGGTAGTCATGACAACCGACTTCACACTTATGGAGTAAACGCTGTTATATCCGGCCCAGGCGGGTGCGCTCCAGCAATTTTAGTCCAATAAAAAAGGGAGACGCTTGAGCCGACAAATCAGCGTTTGACGACCACCGTCGATCGTGAGAAGGGTAACAAATATTAAACAAATATTTTGTTTTTAGTGCGGCGAAACCGGTGACATCCACACAAATATCAATTTTTTCCCCTGTCAGCGGTGACATTATAATAGAGTAGTATTAAAGATCAAGATTAAAATAGCAAGAATGCCTTTGTAGAAAATTAGCACGAAGAATGGAACAATATATGAATAATAGCTTCCACAAGTTTTGCCCTACGGTCTATAATATTGCCACGATCGGCGGAGGTCGTCAAACGCTGATTGTTCGGCTCAAGGCTATAGAATTAACAGTCGGCACAAGCGTCTCCCTTTTTGGGAAGCGGAGCGTTCTACCTGTGTTCTATAGCCTTGATCCGGCCCCTATGAATGTTCATTGACAGCCGGTGACGTCACCCAGGCGTCGATTTGGGTTCAGGAGGTTATCACGACAGCAAGAAATGCTACTTTTCCAAATATGTTCCTGACTAACAAGTATAGGTGATATGTTTAAATTATACGCCATCTGAAAGCTTGTTTCATGGTATTTAAATAATCATGGTAGGCTTTTACATGAACGTGTTAGTTATTGCGTAAAATGGTGTTATTTAGACCAATGCGATGTCCATCAACAACATTAACTTAAGCGGGCTGGGACACAAGGTGAGTGTAGCGTAGTTGGTAGCGCGTCAGTTTAATCATTCGAGGTACGCGGTTCGAGGCTGGGGACCGGGAGGCTTTTCGTGCGTGTCGCGGGAAGTCCTTCTAATCAGCGACAGTGGATTAAGACATTGCTCGCATGGGACGATCTTTTGCATAAAGAGAACGAAAGTACGCAGATATTCTGTAAGGCTGGGGTTCGGCCACTTCAAATTGTGCTATGGTTGGTCACCTTTTACATTCAGCCAGGCATAGGAAGTACGTAACACGTTAACTGCTTATGGCAGTGTCCAGGCCCCCAGTCCCTAGCTGGCACGGGCGGCGGGCCATCGAGGGTGGGACAGGGAACAGTTTCCCCTGAATTTAATAATTTGGGCCCTACCGCGGTGCGTGGCAAATATTGAGTTAAAAATTAACGTTTGCCCTTCCCCCTCCCACCTGCACCCGCCGACCAACATTAGTGACGCAGTCTCTGCTCCTCGAGGTGTGCATATGATCACAGTACGTGATTATCAAGGTGGCAAAACCAACAATTGTGCATGTTGCCGAACAGTCAAATGACTTGACCCGCGCTGGGGTCAGAGCGATGCCAGTTCCAAGCTCGGCTACACGCCTCTCCCGATACACGGCGAACACACGTAACCAGGACTGCGACAAGCATTGCTTTGACAGGGGCAGAGGTTGGCTAACATATTTCGGTGACAATCCTGAACTTTATGGAGTGCCTGCGTAAAATAAAAAATCACGCCTTTCGTACCGTGAAGGCTCGATTTAGATTCCGCAACAACTAGGTGGAACCCGTAAGCGCTAAGACGGATTTTAGATGCGCGTACGATGATTTCAGTTTGATTATCATGCATTGCCAGAGGCTTAACGCGAAGTTTAGCAAGGTTGGGGAAATTGGCTGCGTCACTGAGGCCATGTGAATCAAACTTCTGTCATGCATGCAATAATACAGTGGCAACAGTATTTTCGATGCTAGACCAGTTCGGACGCAGCATTAATAGCAGCTTAATTTATGGGCGGAATGGAAAATTACGTGGTAATGCATGCCATTACCACGTAATACCATACATGTTTTTAACTAAATGCGTTCAACTATTTTTAACTAAACGAAATATTTTCATTTTAAAATGTGATTGCATTATTGGCGTCGGGTAACCTGAAACATCACGCATTTTGCAGTACAGCACGACATAAATACGGTAACACAAGTTGTTTATCAATCATACTTTAATACGAGGAACATAAAGTTGAAGAAGATGAGACTGCCAAGATTGGGGAAGCCCCTCTCTGATTGCCCATTGTTTCTCGGCTGTGTACTCTGTGGTGGTCGTGAATTTGTTTTGGGCGCATCGACTGCGTTGGTCATTTTGCGCCCATGAATATATACTCCGGCGCTCAACAGAGTGCGTATTAAAACAACGATATATCGAGGAAGTACAACGCAAGACATATATTGGGGGGGGGGGGGGCAAACGCATGAATCAGAAGAAGAACCTTGGGTTTTTTACGACGCAATTAACACGCGCCCTGGAGGGCTCTGCAAATTACGCGCACTGGATGGGGAGGGGGGGTGGATTCGGCCCCCCACCCCACCCCACCTAAGATCTCGGCTATCATAGCTGGAGGGACGAAATCCGTAGGATGGATGGATACAGTAGATAACTCTATTGTGTTCAAATTTCATGACCTTAGGTCAATATCTTCAAAGTCAATTGAGGCCACATTTGTCAAAATGTTCTTGTTTTGCGTGGCTTGGCTTGTCATTGTTATGGATCGCTGTGATTGTGTTTAAATGCTGCAAAATGGGCATCAATGATGTTTTGGACATTACTAATGATGCAATACAGATGCTAGACCCGACATTTGACCTCAGGTCACCTATATAGCAGCACTTTATCAGGTCAGTTACCTTTTCCAATTACCGGAACCGGGCCGCCCGCCCGACTGCTCCGTCGGGCAGCTCGGCGCAATCGGCTTCGCGAAGAAAGGAGTAAAGTACATGAATAAAGTATGGAAACGCTTAGGTACACAATGACAAACAGTAGTGCACTTATGACAACATTCCAGTTGACCAAGTTTGGTTCCATTAGCCTGTCATGAACTTGACCTGACTTGACCTCGGTGACCTAACATGACATTGAAACTATATAGCATATCAATATACATCAAACAAGCTAGTGTTGCCAAGAACACTTCCCTTTTGCGGATATACGGGAAGCGCATCAGCGCCGATTTTTGTGGTTTGTCGCAACGAAGTTTTTTTACTTTAACGGCCTCGAAAAAATTTAGCCGATTTCCATTATTCTTGCTTTAAACGACGCGCCGGTTATTCCTAAGCAGGTACGCAACAAATGGCGTATATCGACCGGTAAAATCTGGAGTTATGTATGAAAAACCGGAGGGGTGGGCGGATTTCGCCCCTCCCTCCAGTGCGCGTGTTAACTGTTAGGTCATATAGCGTCGCCAACATCTCATGCCGATTGGTCGCGGGTGGACTCGATAATTCCACCGGTTGCGGTATTCGAAACCACAATCTTGCGATCAAGAGTACAACACGCTACCGACTGAGCTACCGCAGCTCCACCAAACGCATGACATACGAGGTGATGGGTAGCCGGTGCAGATAAGGCGCATTACTTATTGAGATTACATTACATCAATGCATTACATTACCTAACATTACAGTACGTACACATCTGGCACCTCATACAATCTGACGGACTGGCAAGAATAGATGGAACATCCTACGTGACATCTGTGGCTAAGAACAACTCGACATAAATACATACACAGACTACTCACGAGCACCGTAGTGGGACGATGAGTACGCGTGAACTTACAGGCTACGTTCCTCTACCGACTTCACAAATATGCGTTCATATCAGTTTTTGAGCTTGACATACACTCGGTGGAACTGCAACACGTACGTCTAGTCTCGTGTAATGTATGTGTAAAAAGTCCTGACATGCAGCTATATGATCAACAACAGGTGATGTACCTATAAGTCCAAACAATGAAGGATTCAAACACTGATCTAAATGTGAAGTGTCGCGCCAGCGCGGCTCACACTTCGCAGTCACTGAGCAAACTGCTCGGCTTTTCGCTGCTGCCGCTTTGCGAGCTTGGCGACGTTCGCCTTGTTGTTCTGGTATTTTCTGATATGATCTGAAGGAATTTGATATTTCATTTCTATGGAAAATGAAAACTTTTTAGATATCAGCAGTTCAAGTTCATTTGCTGATGTCTAGAATCTTGCTGATATCTAGAGAAAAAAAGCCAGTAATTTCACCAATAAAATAATATTAACACTCGCACGTCCGGCGGTCCGAGCCAACTTCGCATGTCCGGGGGGGGGGGGGCAGATGTCTGCCCCCTAAGATCTCCAGAACTATGCTAGGTAGCGACAAATGGAAAACGGCGTTGGATAGCTGGTGACAAGCTCTATCGAAAGTATTTCGGTCATTTCCTCGCTCAGATCAATATTTAGGTCACTGGGTCATCATAGGTCAAATTCGACCAGATCGGGTGGGACCCTCAGATATTGGCACATATCTCAGGACCTGTAATAGATAGAAACAAACTGCAAATGCTATTCGACAGCCCTTGAAATGTGCTATCAACATACGCTGTGTACTTTAAGGTCAGGTCAACAGATGGGTCACCGAAACCATGACCTCAGGTCAAGGTCATGGGGTAGACTAGGGAGGTCATGTAATGTATCAATCGACACATCTTGGCGATACAAGCACAATGACGGTAATTTCAGCCTTCTAGCTCAATGCAGTGCGATATAATGCGCAGAAATGTGCTAGTGATTTCAGGTGACCTCAGCTGACCTTGGTGAGGTCACTGAGAAAAAATGTCAGCGGTAACATTGAGAATAGCTTCCAACTACACGCCATAACCGTTGGAGGTCATTCCGAGAGCAAATATGTAACCAGGAAACATTTGTATATTTTACCATATGCCTATAATGGGGGAAGCCATGGCCGCGACCTGACCTCAGGTCAATGCTACGAAAAAACCGTGATATACATATTATAGTCCCTGATAAGATCATGACGTGATATAAGTTTGAAATAAATCGCCCAATTATTGTGGGAGTGATGCCACCTAGAACTCCGAGGGATGTTGGGTCACTTCGCCTGACCTGGTGACCTGACTTGAGATGACCCAGGGTCAAAAATTTCTGAGGATATGTGGAAAAGACCAATGAGCAGCCATGTGAGGTTTGGCCTTGCTAACCAGATTAGTTTGGCGGCAAAGTAGGAAAAACCGCAGGAGGGGCAGATATCTGCCCCCCCCCCGGACGTGCGCGGGTTAATATCATTAAAATAACATTTTTGAAATACTAGAAAAAACATCGTTTTGACAATGACAGTACATGTTATTCCCCACCCATAAAAATATGGGAAGTGTGGGGAACATGGGGTTTTGGGTGGCTAACGAAGAATGTCAAATTACAAAAATATCCTAACTGAATCTAACCCAACCAACTGATGTTGGACCGCCTGAAACATACTCATGTTTGATCATCTAAAACCTACTGATGTTGGATGCTGGATGTTGAACGTCATTTACCAAGGAAATGGTAGAGCCATTGCACCTTAATTGTACCATTGCACCAATTGTACACTGTACCAATTCACCTAGTGACATGGAAACTCAGTTAATGAAAATATATATGTTGCACCCGAGGCTGAATCTTTTATCATTACCCCATGTAGAAAGGGCTGGCCATTATTCTGCTAGAATACTATACCTGATGAAAAAGGTGAAATAAAGCAATATATAAATATATGTTTTTATTTATTTCTTATTAAACCTGGTTTTGATTTTTCATGCTTGACTGCCTATTCTATCTTCCTCCCATTTCATTCCCAAGTACCATTGTTCTTCATTCAACACAGTTAATGGAAAAGTATTTTTAGGACACTGGGAAGAAGTTGCTAGATAAGTCTGAAGAAGTCCAGTCCATTCATTTGCCTCCCAAATTGTCTTCATTGGGGCTTCTTATATATAAATACGTAGGTTTTTGGAATTTGGAGGCTAAAAAAGAAGCAACACAATGTTTTTCCTGAAAAATAGGCTTGGCTAGGTTTGGGTTGATGTGGGTTTATAGTGCTAACTCGAGCAGCATTGTTGCATATATGATATCAAAGGCATTCAAAGGCTGGGATTGGTTTGGTTGCGCTCTTTTTATATTTAACATTTTTCTTCATTACCCATTACCCCACTCAAAACAACAAATTTGGCATTACTTTGCGTCCCAACTGAAAAGTATATATTTGTTCTGGAACCTAATGGTCATATCATCTTAATGACATTCAGAAACATGCATTTACAATATTCCTGGAACTGCCACCTCAACTAAAATGCAAATCTTCTTCTGCAAGCACAATTGTAAAAACCTCACATAGCAAAGCATAGCTTACCTCATCCTGACCCCTTTTCAGAAAGGAATAAAATTAGGTTCACATTTTCACAAATCATCAAAAAAATTGAGCAGGTTAAAGAAACAACTAACTTATCCCGACCTCATTTTAGCTTTACCTAGGTAAAAATGTGTAAAATATCACTTGTGAACACTCCAAACTTCAATAATGAGCGCATAAATCATATCTCACACAGGAAAGCCGAGAGTTGTCACATGCTAACCACATTAATCAACATTGCATTGGTAAGGCATGGCAAAAATCCAAATAGTACCTAAAAAGCGCAAATTTACCCTGAAAATAACGACCTGGACAACACTGGTTAGGAGCGATATCCAGCTTTGCTTCTCAAGTAATTAGGTACCTTGGGGAAGCCGGGGTATCCGAACACATTCCATTTCCCGAACACCTACCTTTGAAGGTCTCCCACATCATGCTCAGCGTTTAAATAATAAAAAGATGGTGGTATTTGTAAACAATGGACCTATCTTCCGAAATACGAAGGTCCGATCGCATTGTTCTACCGATTCTTTGTGTTCGGAGCTAGCGAAGTCCTGAAGCACCATTTTCAGGCTTCCGAGAGCAGTCAGCTTAAGAACACCGCAAAGAAGTCACCTCTGATATTTTTTTTGGCAATTACACCAGTATTTTTTAGTGGCTACTATTAACTTGTACCACAACAGCTACAGTGAAATAATCCTGCACAACCACTTTTTCATGTTCGGAATATGGCACACCACTACGAAATAATTATCTGTTTTAAAGTTGCTCTTTGCAAGTGGTTAGAGGGTTTCATCGAAAGGAACTGTTTGTATATTTATACCTTGCTAATACTTTTTTGTTGGGAAACACTATATAATTACTGGTTCGGCCATACAGAAGCAGCAGTAGAGCAATTTCTGGCACGTCTTAAGTGTTCAGAACCCCCTCTTCCCCTGCTACCTAGCCATGATGCAATGGGCAAGCAATTACCAAATTGTGCCAAGTTTGTGCGTGGCACAGTATGTTTGCACATGATTACGTATAGCATACAGGAACAATATGATAATTCATATGAGACCAACGCACTTGCTAAGTTGGCATTAATCACCATACTGGAGCCGGAACGGAAAGTTGACATCAATGACACGATGACCAAGTTGACATTAGGCGGTTTCACGCGTGCACTAGCGGGAAGTAATCGTCATGACATCCCAATGGCGGGGTCAGGGCATAATAATTACGTTGATCAGAAAGTTTTTAGTCTGTAGATTGGACCAATTTATGATATCAATAAACAAACAGAGTAGGTTCAGTTACCTAATACGACAAGTTTTTGGACTAGTAACAGTTTGTTTATGCACAAACCATGAAAATGTACACCCACATCCGAGCCTAGGACGTCATCTAGTCGGAAATCTGGAAGTTAGACCAAGCGAGCCTGACTTCGGAAGTAAACTCGATGACAACAGCTGTTTGTCGAATTCAGCGGTCTTCAAATGCCAAATTTTCCGAGCACTCGACACTAATCAATATCGCCAGCCAACTTCAACTGCAGTAAGTGATTGGCCCTTTATGATAGCTGGGACGAATCATAATCCACGTTTCAGAAAATGACGTCATTATTTGTGCTCTGATTGCATCATTTACGGCTGAAATATGTCAGGCGAGCCAACAAACAAGTTTGTCTCAGATGCGTATATTTTGGACGTGTTGCGCTGTAAACAATTCATGCTTTGTTCTTTCTTGCGTGTATGATATTCAAAGACAAGGATCAATTGCCCTCCCCCCACAGTAGGGGTTATTCAGGTAGGAGTACAGCAACATTTAAAAACGGAGCCACGTATGGTGCGGTACACGTATGGAGCGGTATGGTGCGGTGCGGATGCCATTATAACTGTAAACAACCCGCTTGTAAAGTGGAGATAATTTAATATTTTCGGGAGCGTCAAGAGGGAATCGTAGCATCTGGAAATGATGTATTTCAATATTTATTCATAATACAGGTACTTCACAGCCATAAAATAAAACGTAAAAGGAAAAATATTCATCCGCAGGATATATACTACCACTTTCTCCCTAATATTGCATATTTGCTGATAATCCAACGGCAAATTTATGTTCTATCCGACAACTCCTACCTTCCGGATATGGTGCCAAATGCGGCCAGATTGGCCAGTTGTTACTGTGAATTGAGCGCTTTTTCAAACAGGGCCACAATTTGAATATGTTGGTTCAGTTTAATATTGAATTGATTACTTCATAGTTAAACTTCTTTAACATTCCATATATACCGATAAAGTACATATATTTCAATGATATGCCCTTCATACTAGACGAAGTCATCGACATTGCATCCCGGTGCTCATTGGCCGTCGTGAAAAGGGCTATTGTAGGCATATGGCCTGAATTCACTTAAATTGTTTGAGATATGTGTTCTCAATATCTACCATGGTAAGGTTTTGCTAAGCTAAGTCACGGGATTTTGCCTTTCGGTTCAAAGCCCAGTGGCACGGCAACAAAAAAAAATGATAAAGACCTTCAAGCTTCAATGAAGAAATATGCTTTACAAACAGCGGGGAAACAAATCGTGAGAAAAGCGCCATAATAGTGCTAAATTGAAAAGCACCATATTTAGTAGATTTATCAGTATAGTCCAAAACTGGAATATAACTCAGCAGTATTCTGGAATAAGAAGGCGCCTCTGGTATGTGACGTCACGTGGCTTCCGTTTTGTCTAGTGACTGCCGATTGACGCGTGAATTTCGAGACTTATAACATTTTCGGTTAGCGGCCTGTCTCTAAGAACTCTAGTATGAACGCTGAATTAGTACGCTTACGCAGTCGCCGGGAGATAGTCGAGCAATGCGGTTCGGCGATCGGTTCGTACGCTGGCCTGTGTGTGTTTTTCGAATGACAGTCCTTTACTCTTAATTTCGGTTGGCGTCTAGCCCCCTCTGAATCGTCTGAACGTTTGCGTGCTAAGTAACGAAGTTGCACAATATACCGTGCAGTGGACGATCTGTGTTGGACAGCCGGAGTGAAGCGTGTGCGAGTCCTACTAGACTATCTCATCGCCTAGAATCAAACGACAATCCTACAAGTGGTGACGTGACCCGGAGAAAACTACAGCCGCCTTCACGTCAGATCAACATCAAGCAAAATTAAAGAATCCTTCCAAAAATACCACCTCCGATTTTCGACCACTAATAGAACTGTCTTCTAAAATTGCATAATTGTGCCATACACCTGTTATGTGCTGAATACTGTACGTGTGAATTATTGTGTGAATTTTGAGCTGAAATTGAAACATATAATTATCCACATAGTGAGCGAAATCCAAATATTTTGTGAACAAATAATTTTGAAAAATAGACAGACAACGTAACGTAATTAAACATGACTGAAATTACCTTTGATAAACTTGCCGACAGCTTCAACAAAATCAGATTGGAAATGAGAGCACTGGGTTTGAGCAAAATTGTAAAGTTGTTTTCCGGGGAAAGCCACATTAAACTCTGTGATTGACTAAAACAATTAGACCGCATCAACTTCAGCATGGATGACGAACATAAGCGAACACATCCGCTCAATTATCGGTATGTGTTCCTACTGCCGTCGCTTCATTGCCAACTTCAGTCAAATCTCAGCGCCACTCATAAACCTCACTAAGAAACATGCAAAATTGGATTTGGACCGACGAGTGTGAACATGCTTTCGAAACTCTTAAACAAACAGCTTCCGCTTCCGCTTCCGCACCTGTACTGGCATATCCCGACATCACGAAGGAGTACAAATTATACACGGACGCTTCCCAAAATGCTATTGGAGCCGTGTTAGTGCAGAACCATAGTGACAATGAAAGAGTGGTACGGTATATGTCGAAACAATTGAACGATACACAACGTAAATAGCCTATAGTTCAGAAGGAGGCTTATGCATGCGTTTGGGCCGTGACAAAATTACGACAGTATTTTCTATGATCGAAATTCACCATTCTGACCGATCATCGTCCGCTCACTTTCTTGAACCTGTCAGAAATGATGAATCCCATGCTGCATAAATGGGCTATCATGCTTTCAGAGCACAACTGCGAAGTAATTAAATTAAAGGAAGCAAAAATGTCGTTGCAGGCCATCTCAGTAGAATGAATTAATCCGACCAAGCCGTGAATGTCATTGATTTAGACCATGTGCCAATGGGTGCTCTCCGCCAAACCGAGTTCAGGAAACCAGAGGAACAGCTTAGCAGAGATTAAAAATTTATTGACATACCAGTAAAATTGGAAAACATAGCGAAACTTCAGAAGGCAGATGAGAACATAGCAAATATTCGAAAAATCATGAATGACAAAAATCACGCAGATTATCGAGACATCGTTTTGCATTACATGGAATTGGATAGACTCATCTACAATATTAGCGACGGACCTCGCTGTGGACCATTTCCAGTCTTACAACTATGCGTGCCCAAATATTTGAGACAGGAAGTGTTGAAGGAGATGGACGAAGGTTTCTTGCAGGACACATGGGGCTCACCAAAACGTACGAAAAGCATAAATTTAGATAGTACTGGAACGGAATGTGGAGAGACACTGTGGCTTACCTCAAAGCTTGCGTGCCTTGCACAGGACGCAGAGCCAAAGTAGCCCCAGCACACATGCAAGAAATGCCAGTACCTCACTATCCTTTTGAAATGATTGCTATCTACACTTGTGGACCATTCCCAGAAAAGCAAAAAAGGAAACCGATACGTCATCACGATCATCGACTTGTTTTCCTCTTGACCTGAAAGTTTTTGCACTGAATAAAGGATGTTCATACCGTCGCAAAAGTACTCATGGAAGAAGTTATTCCACGCCATTCCTGTCCGCGAGTCATCCTCTCTGACGTGGGATCAGAACTGAGAAATGCAGTTGTTGACGAATTGGAAACGTGCCTAAATATTCGCCATATCACTACCAGTGCGGACCATCCTTCTGGGAACGGCCGCGTGGAACGCTACAATCGATGCCAAAACGGCATGCTAGCAAACGCAATTAACAAAAATCAGGATGATTGGGACACCAAAATTCCCCCCACTCTTGCCGCTTATCGTACCGAAAACATTGGAAGCTCCGGAACCATTCGCCATTATTTACGCTGTACGGTAGAGACCCCGTTCTCCCTTTGGACAATTTGCTTCCAGCCAAAAGTTAGATATTATGGAGAGGACTATGTCCCAAAAAATGTTGGCCAATTTGCATGACGTGAAGACGCACATCGTTGAGAGCCATGAGAGGAACCGAGAGTGTGCAGACCGCAAAGCCAAGCCGCGAAGTTTCAAAATTGGAGATCCCGTCTATTATTATGACACAACGGTACAACCAGGCACGGCGCCAAAATTATCGCTGCCCTGGAAACCATACTTTCGAATTATCAAACAGACTAGCCCAGTAAATTATGTAATTAGGGATCAGACCACCTGTAAGACCCGACTGGTACATGCCCAGAAACTACGGCCAGCCGACCCGACCACAGCACGGGAACCCACCAAGGATGAAGATGAGCTGGTGAACCAGACATATTTAGTGAAAACGTCAAAGGCTGACGGTACCGCCCCTGAGCGAGTACAGCCTTCTAGGTCAGCTAAACGGGCCGAAGCCGGCTCGAGCTACAGTCCATGTGAGGATTGGCCCGGGGACGCATGCAGTCCACCGAGAACAAAGGATGATGAAACCGCTGAGTTGACAGAGTGCATACCTGGTTCAGTGCAACCACCGATGGCCGAGTCTGACCTGCCAGAAAGTGAATCAGCTCTCACCCAGTTAGCAGATGTAGCTGAGCCCTCACCAGTAACAAGTGATACCGAAACAGACATTCCTCTGTCTGAACCAGTTCAGAAAATCAAAAGGCCGTTGCCGTCCACTAGTGAGTCAGACGACGAAGCCCCACTTTCGGAATTCGTTGAACGAAGCAAAAGGCCACTCCCCTCCTCTAGTGATTCAGAAGACAATTTACCCCTATCAGAATTAGCAGAGCGCCTAAAACGACCACTGCCCATGTCCAGTGATCCAGACCCTGAAACTTCACAATCGCAATTAACGAAACGTTCAAAGCCTCCAAATAGCAGAGTCGGAAGATAAACTTCCGCTTTCAGAATTAGCCAAACGCTTGCAGGATTCGACTGAAAGCCCAGTGAGGCCAGTCCCTGAAAACGACCTTTACACGAATCAACGGATGAGGATCGTCCTCCGTGCAAACTTCAAATTCAGGATGACTCTGCTACTTCCATTGATTACGAAGCTGATGTTGACCGTGTCGACATCACACCTGATAAAGCTAGCGCCTTTGTGAGCTTCGTGGAGAAGCAAAATGAATCAATGATGAATAAATTGAAATTACAAATGATGATGTTCCAACGATGCTTAAGCAGATGTATCGTTCAAGTAGATCGATGCTTAAGTAGATGTACCGCTCAAGTAGATCGTTGAACGTGTACCAGTGAGTCGCCTCAAGTGATTGTGTAATTGTATTGTCGAAGCAGTGACGCCACACTATGGTGACGTGAGTAAACGCCACCTACCGTCATGATAAATGCCGAGGTGATTGACGTGGTGCGTGCAGTGCCATTTTGCTGGAACACCATATGGGCATAATGATATTGGTGTGACGTTATGACGTCACCTCTTCTGATGTCTTATGTGACACATTGTCAACGGTTAGTAAAATGTATTTGGTGGTCAAAATCTAACGCCGGACCTATACTTCCGCATCTTCGAACCGAGTACCGCATCTCTGTACCTGGAACCCGCAGCAACCTTCAATCCCCCCGCCCCATTCTGCTCGGTGAAGACATCATCGTCATCCGTGCTCGCCATGAGCCAGCATCAACATGAGCTGACAATCGGGCGTGACGAGACGATCACGCCAGTTGCCACAGGACACCGATCGTGTGCCACCTGCGGCCACGTCACAAGCCACGGGGCAGACGGCCCCTGGGGATCGACCCCTCAGGCTGCCGCCACGCTTGGCACTCCTGAGGACCCTACGACCGGAGAGGCGCTTGCGAGCACCGCCCATGAGAACCCGAGCACCGCCACCGCAGGTGAGCCTGGTGGTGTTATGGATGACTCAGCCGAGCTGGCGAGTGGCGAACCGGAAGCCACAGGCAGGCAGGCTGACAGCCAGCCTGCCGCCCTCGCAGCCACCCATGGTGCGTCATTCCGTGATATACCGATGTGTACGGCAGTATCTCGAGCGTCGCAGGAACAGGCCGAGCAGCGAGCCCGACGAATGAACGGTGCCGGCGAGTGCCGCACCAAGGGGGCCGACGACCTGCAGCATGGACAGGTCACCCATGCTCGGACGTCCCCCTCCCCGAACCGGACTGAACATTTCAGTGCAGTACGCATGCGACAGTGATCGCAGAGGACGTGTGGTACAAATCGTGTTAGTGTGTCGTGTAATAGGATTTGTTTGTTTTACTAGCGTGGACCAGGGTTCTGGAACCCTTAAAGACCCCTTAGACTAACCCGCGTAGGACTTGTGGTTGTAATAAGAACTGGTGTTAATTTGTTTTTGTGTCGTGAGTGTTTGTTGATTCGTGTGTGATTGTAGAAGGCCGTGATTTGTCTGAGTGAGGCTCAAAATTATTCTGAAAATTTAATTCGATCCACGGACCTTGTGATGTGTTGTAACAAAGTTTCTATAAATATACTGTTTCGGCCGTCAAATGGGTATACACTGTCATAGTATTATAATGCTGTCCAGTAACTTTAAATGCTGTGACCCCATGAGCCAGCTGACCTACCGCGCCCCGTAAATGTAGCGCGGCCAGTAACTTTCCGGCCGGCCGGTCGACGCCGCCGTTGGGCCAGGGCCGGAACTGGATCAACGACTTTTGTGGCGGTGCCGGGCCGACGACCGCTCGGTGGTTGACGACAGTGACGTGTGCATTTTCATCAGCCACGGCCGCCGCGTACCCGCCGAACTACCCCCGATGTATCAGACGTGTCTGGACTGTTGAGCGACGCGGGTTTGCGGGTGGCTGCTGCGTGAGTCTGTTGAGTGACTGCCGAGTGACGCATGAATTTCGGGACTTATAATATATTCGGTTAGCGGCCTGTCTCTGAGAACTCTTGTATGAACGCTGAATTGGTACGCTTACGCAGTCGCCGGGAAACAGTCGAGCAACGCGGTTCTGCGGTCGGTTCGTACGCTGGCCTGTGTGTGTTCTTCGAATGACAGTCCTTCACTCTTCATTTCGGTTGGCGTCTAGCCCCATCTAAATCGTCGGAACGTTTGCGTGCTAAATAACGAAGTTGCACAATATACCGCGCAGTGGACGATCTGTGTTGGACAGCCGGGGTGAAGCGAGCGCGACGCCTACTAGACTATCTCGTCGCCTAGAGTCAAACGACTATCCTACATATGCTATAGTTTCCACAAACTAGCAACTCTTCCCTCCAATTTTCCGGCGACACAGCATAATCATAGCGTTCAAATTGTTCCCGATATTCATCTTAGACAAATACGGGATTGACAATGCAGCTAATCGAAGGGCTGTTTTAGCTGTCCTGCCCTGTCCTGTCTGTTTTAGCTGTACAAAAAGCTACACTGTACCCAGAGGTCTGGGGTGTGGTTTTGTATGCTTTTGGGAGCGCATTTGCCACTCCCCCACCCGACCTAATGTTGACTTTGCCCTCCCAATAACTTAAAGTTTTAAGATGATGCCTTATGTGGCAGGGTTGCCTTATGTGCCTTATGTGCCCTGCCTTGTGTGGCAGGGTGCCTTATGTGTATTAAATAATTTTGAGAGCCGCCTGCCCCTTCAATGTTGGCTTTGCCCCCTCCCCCCAAATAATTCAACTTTTAATCTGGGAGCCTATGGAGTGTGCCCCCATTCCATTTTGGTCTGCCCATCACCTGCATGTACTCTACCCCCCACCCCCACACAAAAAAATATCCAAAATCAACACCAGTGCTATGTGATATGCCCCGAACCCAATTTCGCCTTCCCATTGACTTCATGTGTTGTGCCCTCCAAACAATTTTCAGAAACCTACACCTATGCCAGAGTGCATCCTGTTATGCTTAGCTACACGTACGAGAACAAATGAAGAGATTCCAGCTAAGAAAATCCTTATTGAATGTAAAGAATATAATTTATTTGGTCTATAAAATTTGTCATAATTAGGGATAAGGGATAGCACATAATAAGGGACATAATAAGGGAAATAATAAGGAACATAATAAGGTAAAGCACAAAGAGCGCTTTCCCAAACTGTTAAAAATTTAGTCAGACCAGTCTTCAATAGGTTCTGAAGGTCAACCAGGCACCAATACATACTCGGGCACCAAACAGCTGACTAAACCACAAACGTTCTTCATATAAGCAGATTCAGTGCCGAAGCGTGCTTTCCAATTACGAAGCAGCCCATCTTGTAAATACATCTTCAGGTATTGTCAACGTTGTGATTTCCTCATGCTACATTTGTCACCTGCAAGAGCCCAGCCATATATTTTCGGGGGGTGGATCCCCAAACATTGTAGTTTCAGAGAAAACTTTCGACACTCTTCGCGTCTTGCATGGTACAAATTCCGCAATTTCTTGTTGATCTAGTGCATGTTGTTTTGCTAGGGAGTGTGATGGAAAGCGAGGGCCAGGACCTCGGCCCCCTGGATGCGCTTCTGGTCACCTGACTTTTCTAGTTTATAAGTATTTGCAGACATAGTTTCAGGGGGGAAACGTCCAAAACCCCCCCTTTTAAAGGCCCGGGGGAGAAATTTTAATTTTTTCCCAAAAAAAAAAAAATTAAAAAAAAAAAAATTCCCCATTTGTCTTTGTCGTCTGTCAAAACAATTATATGCTGAAAACTAAAAAGTCGCCTTTATCATGAAAGGTCAGCTCCACATTGGGACATGTATTCTCCATTGAGTAGTAAATTCTGATTCTGAATCTGCGTTCCACAGATGGTTGCAGAAATACAAGCTGAGGAAAATAGTACGGTGAAGAGTGATGCTGAAAGATCTGTTTCGAAGAAGCTGCAGGAACGTGACAAATGGAGCTCACAATGGGACTTCTTCTTAAGCATAATTGGTTTCGCTGTAGGCTTAGGAAATATTTGGCGATTCCCATATCTCTGCTACAAGAATGGAGGCGGTAAGATTTCTGAACGATAGCATGAACTATTGATGTCAATTTGGTGAGGGATTCATAAACAATAATGATGCTTGCGACGTTCTGTAGGGGGTACGCTTGCACGTGCAAAATAGCTGAAGATGCATACCAATATTAAAGTAATCACGCGTCTTCAAAAAAGAAGATCTGATGTCAAGTGCATTCCACGTATGGTTAATACCTCACAGCTGCAGCATGGGTATATGTGTCTTACATTACTAGTTAAGCATTCCACATTTCCAGGCAATTCACTTCATCTGGAAAGTATTTGGATTTGTTCTCAGCAAACCGAAATTGAGTTTTGCAGGAGAGGGATGGGAGAAACACCGTGTATTGAGTTGTGGTAAAGTGACATCTGTAATGAAGTGTCCATGTTTGCGTGGGTCTAGCGGCATCTGACATGTCGTTGCTCATGCCCTTTGTGACTCAGGGGCATTCTTGGTACCGTACTTGCTGATGCTTCTGCTGGTCGGCTTGCCACTGCTCTGTATGGAGCTAACTATCGGACAATATGCCAGCCTCGGACCCAACATTCTTTTCCGGAACTTATCGCCACTTTTCGCAGGTGAGCTACCTTGCTTAATTGGTAATGATAGCGTGTAACTGGCAGATATGCGGAAAGCTCGATGGGGATGAGCGTTCTGCTGAAAGCTGGTCATTCCTTGACTGTCCTTGTGTGGGTGTGGGTGGGTGTGGGGGGGGGGGCGTGTGTGGGCGCGCGCGCGCGTGTGTGTGTGTGTGTGTGTGTGTGTGTGTTTTAATGGTGCGTTTAAATCTTCTGCGAAATATTCACCCGCGTTCTTGCTCTAGGTTGCCTTCCAGCATCTGTGAGATTGGAAGTACTGCAAGCGTTGTCTTCTGTTACATGAACCCAAGAGACAACGGGAACCTGGCGCAATTTCACTGGCCAATATCAACGAAATTATTCAAACTCGGCTGTCGGCTGGGCTTGCCATCCTGTGGCTCAGTTCGTTTCGGTTCACTAATGTGTTAAGCCTTTGTATCAACCCACTGATGATTTATGGAAAGATACAAAAATACATAGATAAGTAAGCATATTCGCAGGCAATTGCCATTGAACGTCTAACACATGCAGCTACGTGGAGACGAATGCCATTGAACGTCTAACACATGCAGCTACGTGGAGACGAATGCCATTGAACGTCTAACACATACAGCTACGTGGAGACGAAATGTATCGGGTGATATAACATTGTCTGTATCTGGCAGGCATTGGCTACGGAATGGTAATGGTTACGTTTTTCGTGGTCTGTTACTACAATCTCATCATGGCGTGGACCATCTTCTATACAGCCGCTTCCTTCAGGGCCACCCTCGGTTGGTCCAACTGCGGTAACGAGTAAGACACCATGCTTGCTGCTCGGCTGTGTTCTGCATGAACTTTATGTAGTTAAATGTTCTTTTTACGTTCGAAGACAAAGCCCTGGCGAGAGAGTTTCCGTGAACATACGAAGATATTGCTGGCACTACGCTGCATCACCTATAGCTACCTAAGTCGCGCCATTATCGTTATCTTGTATTACGCCATTTAATTTAATCACGCACTGCGTTAGGACAAGAGCAAAGGGTGGTTTCGATTATCATGAATCTTCATCCGTCCTTCCCACTACATTTTTTCACATGTGTCAATTAGCACATGCTTTCCGTTTGTTTTTAGCTACACATTTTCCATCTCCACATTAGTTTTACATATATCAAGATGTAAAACTAATGTGCAATGACGATGACAGCTATTTATTTCCAACGCATCATTCAACTGTGTCCAAGAGCTAAATGGGTGTTAATTATGGATTAATTAGTCTCCATCAGCATCGCTTAGCCTTAAATCATGAACTCATGAAAACGTATGGGCGCCCTGACGTTGTGTCAAAGAGCTGTATGTCTTGTGCTTTGTGCAATGCATCATATCATTGATTGCTACTGGCGCTTTTCGCAGCTACAATACCATCAACTGCTTCACGGTGGCCGAAGAAGAGGCTTGTCTGAACGAAACGGAAAACATCGCCCTGTTCTGGAACAGGACCTGCTACCCTATCGGCGCCTTCTGCAGCCAGCATAACTTCAGTATCTTGAATGCCACTCACTGCTCCAGCAACACCAATGCATCCTTAGTGAAGCCGTACGGAGACGTTGGTCATCGCATCTCGGCCAGTGAGGACTACTTTTCGTGAGTACCAACGTAATATCGTTCGAAACTAGGATAGTCCCCAACGCAATATCCTTCATAACCCGGAGAGTCCCCAACGCAATATCCTTCAATATCGTAGCATCTAGACTTCAGAGGCTGAGCGACCGCTCACCTGACCATGAGTGGGGGAAATAGTTTCTTTGATCGATGCAAAGGAAACAGCGTGGTGATACACAGGGAACAGCGTGGTGATACACAGGAAACGAATCGCCGCTTGATCGCTGAATGAAGTGAACAACCACACCCGTGAGCGCAAAGAACGGTAGTTACATAACATATGCTGTGGATGTCTTCTGATCGTAGTACTTTGATTCCTATTTACGTCCCTCATGCCTGCATACATCTTCCATTTACATTTTCGCGAGCATGGATGTAGCCACCGTTTTGCAATGGGGGGGGCAAACCAGGGATGCGGGAAGTTTGGGCAATGTAGAGAAGCAACCTCCCTCCCGACCAAAAAAAGAAATCCATGGATTTCAGCCACTTCATTTTCAAGGTCCGATTTTCAGATTTACCTTTGTTAAATCTGAGTTGGAGATTTGCCTTTGTACACCTAACTTTATGTCGTATGTGCTGGTCCCAATTTCACCATCACCATACATATATGCTGTAATTACGTTAAACACTACCCTCTTGTGATAGGAAAACAGAAAATGTTGGACAATGGGGGCTTTGTTGTAGTAAATATGGACTTATATGTACCTTTCCCATGCTTTCCTGTTTACGGGGACACATTGATACAACTACAGCTAGGGACGGATGCAGGGCTGGCACTGGGGCATGCCCCCACCCCAATGTACCAATGTAAGTTGACGTCCATCCGGCCGAGAAAAGACGCTCCTCCGAGAAGGTTCGAGTGCACCCCTCAATTTTGTTCGAGTGGAATAGGCGACCTTCCCCGTACTTTCGCAGTGGCGCCCCTAAAAAATGGCGTTCCTCCAAACAAGTACACCCCCATGACAATTCCTGGATCCAATCCTGACTTCAACATTGTTCTCTCGCGGTTTTGACATTTGACTTTGAGGTCCGACATTGACATGTTCCGGTTCGAAATTTTACTCAGGGGTTCACCACGGGCTATCGCTTGATACCAGATTTGGGTAGGTGTGGGCCGAAACGAAAAACTGCGAGGCGACCGAAGGAATTGGTTGACCTTTGATTTGGAAAATTAATTCGATTCCTCAACTTTCTGATACCGCACAAGCCACGACGAATGACACCCATTTGATGAAGATTGAAGCGATAGCAGCCGAACACGAGGCCATCAAATAACTCAAGCTAACCTTACCTTGAGGTTTGACCTTGACATGTCCCGGTTTGAAATGTTACTCGAGGGTTCACCACGCTGTCACTTGATACCAGATTTGGGCTGGTTGGGGCGAAAACCCAAGGACACCCATAATCACGTTTGTTGAAGATATATCAATTTATGTGCAGGGGAAGGCAACCTAAGGCGTATAAGGCCTTGCGGTAATCCAAATTTGATGCCTTGCAAAACACAGTTATCTACCCAAACGAAAACACAAGATAGTCAAGGTTGCTGTTATTCGAGAATAGTATGGAAGCAAACATTTCTAACGCTTCTAGATTTACCACTAGCAGATTTTGCAAGGACAGATAGTCTGTGAAGCCCATTGATTGGCCAGATCGGCTATTTTTGGTGATTCTCTTGTATATATGTAAGGAGTCTGTGTCGTGCCTGCCTCCATCCGTGCTCGGCGGTGCGCGGCGGCGCGGGTTCGCTGGTGATGACCGGACGCGCGAGCGCTCTGGTGGCGTCAGCGTGGACTGCGCCGACGGTGCGGCGGGCGCCGCTTGTTGGTCTCGCGTACGGTTTGCTGAGTGTGCCTCTGCGGCGGGTCGCCCGGGGACATCCGGAGGTGACATCGGATCACCTTGGCGGCGGATCCGGAAGTCGGGCTCGGGACGCGATGGCGCATGGTTGTAAGTGCTGGGGCGGGGCTGTCCGGTAGTGGCCGGGCCGACAACGTTGGATATTGAACCGTCGAGTACAGGAACTGAAGTATGAGACGCGAGTCCGCAGAGAGCAGCAACTCGGAGCCTGTGCAGGACGGAGATTACATATATTTTTTCACTATATAAATTAGTAAATATATATTTTGCGCTCATCATGCACAGGCATTTTAATAGCTGGGGATTGGGGGACACTAAAGAAATTGCGCGGAACAAAACGCCAGTTTTCATAAATTTTGGGAGACATGTCACCCTAGCCCCCCCCCAGAGATAACGCCCACGTTTGGGAGATAGAAACTGAACTTCTTCGACCTGCTTTGACCACCAATTTGTAGGAACTATGCGTCACCCCTGCTACTACCCTTTGTAGCCGTGTACTAGCTGTTAGATCTTGCTGCAGGGAGTTTAGAGAACACCATGAAAACATTTGTTTTGCTTAATGTCAACGGTACTTTTTTGATCATCTAATCCCTCATTGGTTTCAGTGCTTGTTTATTATACAATGATTTTTGTAAGCTGCCGAGCTGCCGACCAAAACATCATGAGGAAGAATTGGCATTCAATGACCTACCCAAGAAGAAAAAGACGCGGTAAAGCTTGCGCGTACGAACCAGTTACTGCAACAAGCATTTGTCTAACATTGGAATATGAAGTTCTCCGATACTCTGAATACGCAGATAATGCATGCATTGATCCCCTCAATCATGAAACGACCTTTATGTGTGTGTGTTATGCACTAACAACTCTATTTGATAAGGCACGACAACCATCTTAATTTTATGCAGCCCGAGTTCATGGTGTCGTTTCGTTTCGTGAAGCGCGAATTATTCGTTTAATCTCTCCACATTCCTACTTAATGGCTAGCGAAGAGGCTTAATAAGTAAGCATCAAACGATTCGAAAGCAACGAGAAGAGTACCGGCTTAACTACTACAATATCTGTCCTATTCACCAGTCTACTCATTGTACGAAAACTCCTTGACTACCAAATTGACACGGATATGGACACGTTTCGGCCAACACGGAAGAATTTACGCTGAATGTCGCAAGAAACTAATATATAATTGCTCATGTAGTTTGATGTACTCCAACTGGAAATTATTTCCATCTTTGGAGTTTGTTACTCTCTCTTCTGCTTGCAAGAAAATCATTTCAAAACAAACTAAAGATAAATGAAGTAACCCATTTCGATGCGGATTATTTTGTATATCTGTTAGTTGTTTGCACTTCATATTCGTTGTCGTGAGGAAGTCGTGGTGGCAAGGGTATGAATATCTTGAAGCACGAAGGTTTGAGTCATTATTTGAGTCGTTTATATAGTCATTATTCAGTAAGTTTATTTGAGCCATTCAACAAGTTTCCGTCCAACTATTTCGGCATATGTGCTCGGCATATTTGTCTTTTTTCTCCGTTCGCTAATTTTCCTTTCTTGAGTTTCCTTGCTGGTACTCAGATGCCCCGCCACTATGAAGATTTGAGGGCGGGGAGATCGAGTTTGTGAGTCAATTATTTCCATGAAACACGTTCATACGGATAAGGGCATAAGGTTAAGTGCTGAAAATGGCGAGGAACATAGTCCCCTGCCCTCACCAACACCCTGACCCGCCCTCCTGTGTCAGAACATGTGCTAGTAATGGATTGATATTTCGCTCCTTGCTTATTGAAAGAGCCATAGGCTATTAATCGCCGCGCACTCTTAAGAAGGAATGCTCTTGGCTTGCATAGATTAGTGCATAGCTCATTTAAGAGAATCGCTTGCCTCATTGCATCAGCGCTTCAAGATATAATCAGCTCCAGGCTTTTCAGAGATACGGAAGTGAATAGGCGATGCCGACTAACTGAATGCTGAAACCTAATCTGCTTTACGACGATCGACTTCTGAAATCAAGGAGCCAATTTGAAAAGGATTACCATATTTTGACCAACGTAGGTCTATCCATTTTCGATGTTTTTAGAAGAGGCCCCTTGATCTGAGAAGGTACAAAATAACCGTGGCCTTTTCAGCGTACTCAAATTGTGCTTTCAATGCAGGTGTACCGTTCGGCAAAACGTTCTGTCTATGAAGTGACACCATTGCACACAGAAACTACGTGCTGGGACTGCTGGACCACTCGTGGGAGAACTACGGCAATCTCAAGTGGGACCTGTGCCTGTGTCTGCTGGCCGCCTGGCTTGTCGTCGGGCTCTGCCTTATCAGGGGTGTCAAGTCGTCTGGCAAGGTGGTTTACGTCACAGCCATCTTTCCCTACTTCGTGCTCATCATACTGTTCGTTAGAGGTGAGCGGGATGGAGATGAACCTCATTCTCATTGGGGATGAACCCATCTTCAAGGGATTCAACTTTTCTGGCAATGCCTCATTACCAGAAATACCAGAGCTTCTCCTCTCGAGAAGCACATCTTAATACAAAACACATTATGCAGCACATATTATGCCCTACTGTTTACCTTCTTCGTTCTTTGCATATGGTGCGTTCCAAGACATATCGGCCAATGCACTTCACCGCATAATTTTTTATTGAGACTAAAATTTCTCACAGGGTAGTCTTTGGCTCGGAACACGGCTGCAAATTTCAGCCCGATTCGACCAACCGTTCTTGAGCTATAGCCTCCGGCATTATTTAAGGTCAAATAACATGGGTTGGTTTGACGATGGATATCTCATCAATAAGAACCGGAAAGGGTGGCAAATTTAATATATTTCAGCATAAAAAAAGGATCAACTGAAACATACCCGACATAGAATATCAGTATTTCCTACATTTCACCTCGTGACTTCATGACCTCGTGTACTCGTGGCCTCCCGTGTCCCCTAGCCCATTGAAATTGACAAATTTGACGGCGGAAATAAAAGTGGGCATGATTTCGCTGACCAAACAAAAAAGCGTTCTTCTTATAAATATCTCATATGGCCGTTCGTTCTTCATGACTTTTTGCGATTTTGCGTTTTCCGGGTATGACGGATTTCGTGAAAGCTTTCTTCCATTGGAAAGCTACATGAGGTAGAGCAATGACATACAGACATATGATTGGAAAACGTTTATCTACGAAAAACATTTCTACCTTTTTGATATAGATCTTATAGTTTCACTTAAAAACCATCACGAATTTCAAGGTCACTAGTTACCGATAGGTCACCCATGGGTTTATTTACGCCTAGCGACGCAATTGTAATTCGGAACAACTGATATGTATTGAATACCATCAAACATGGAAATAACGCAACCAGACCCTATCGATCCAGGTTATATTACCTACATATTGCATCTAGCGCGGTAGGTAGGTACCTATAGCAAACATGAGGATCACTTCGTGTCAGCGAACAAGTGTTACGCAGGTTTATCATTTTGTGCTAAAGAAAAAGCATTGCGTCTCTGTGAACTGCTGATGACTATGTGTTAAAGGCAAATCAAAGCCGAGGTGTTTGTCTCGTATGTATCTCGCGTATGTCTTCCCTCTCACCCCATCCGTACTTCGTACATATATCCGTACTCCCCAACCGTACATAGCTCAATGCTCTCCAGCCTGGCTACGGTTCCGAGGGAAATAAAGGCGTTGATGCCGGCGGGCAACAGAGGGGTTGACATCGGGAAGGAAACGATAACAGGCTTGGCAGAGCCGGAGCAGTGTACGAATCAGCTTTCGAAAACGCCTGGTGGAAAGAGGAAGTCGTGTTTTTTTTTCGACGTAAATAAACGCTACAAGCAATTGTGACAGTCACTGTGTCGATTCTTGTCGTCGCAATACAAAGCGAATAACAAAAAATGCTGCTGAAGTATCGGTGGGCCCTATTGAAAGCGTAACCATTTTCACATACCAGAGATGTGGCCTTTGTGTGTGACATTTCAAATTTGAAATTTTCAAACTATTTTTAAATTATTTCCGATTTTTAAAGATTTTTTTTTTATCACAATAAGCGTCAGAAATGAAAATAATGAAAAGGATACACCGAAGGGAAACTTGATGTACACAAAATTCAGAACTGTGGCAAGCTTAGAAGAACAAAACATGCTAAAATCGACGAATATGTAAAATTATTTTGGCAGAAATGCTTGCAACTCAAAATTGACTTTCCATCAAAGAAAATATGTTCCGTTGGCTGCTGGCTATCTGTACCTGTTGAGAAATCCCTGAAATATGCCATGTTCATAGCTCTACAAATGTATGAATGCACATACAATTCCAAACTATCTCGCTAAAAACTTTCACAGTTAAAAATATATCCTCGACCAAAGCATTGCGCCAGGACGAGTTGTTTCAGATACCATCTTAGAAATAATCTGTCAATTGATATTTACTATATCAAAAGGCCATTTCCGGAAGTCAAAGCTGCTTGCTCCGCTGTTATTACCAGATTTGATGCTCTACTAGGTGTTGCAGTGACTATAAATCACAGCAAACGTCCTGGAAATGTCCTATTTCACCCATCGCGCAAAAATACAACGTTGAAAAGTTTCTTTTTTTCAGAAATTCCGATACTATTTTGACAATTCCTAAGGTGCCAACGGCCCCAGATTTCATGTTCACCCCAAAAATCGGCTTTGGTGAACTTCGAAATCGACGCCGTTTGTAGCGATTTGGTTATCAAAGCCAAATCGACGCCGTTTGATCTGCTTTTATTTTTCTAGCATATGTACCGTTGTGTAGCACAATGTCTGTGCGGAATGTTCACGTGCGTAGTGTCCCGAGAACGTGAATAATGAAGTCACATGAAGGTTGTGAAAATGACGTTTCCGGGCACAGCCTACGTGCACTGTGACAAAAAGAGTGGCTTGCAATAGGTGTTCGACTGTACGTCCATATACATGATGCTCTGCAAGTGGAAAGAAAGCATAATTGCACTTCTTGTTGTGATGTTAGCATGGTCGAATATGGTCAGACTGCATCGTTGTCATGTTCGATGGCATTCAGTACGTGTTGTAGGTAACCACCAGATGTTCTGAAGTAAAATTACGCCGCTGCACGGAAATAAGCTACGACACTATGGTGATCATTACATGTTAAACCCTTGTGAAGGAAGCTACTGCATTGGAGAGCTGCAAATGTGTGAGTTGGAAAAACAAGTTCTCATCATCTAATGTTTATTTCGTTGTTCTATCCCATCGTTGTTGGATTGTGCACTGCTTAGTGCAGAGCAGTAATGTGCAATACTGTGCAACATGCAGAGAGTGCCCAAAACGTGAACAATGAAACGACATGGAGCTTGTGAAAATGTTCATTTATCTCCGCGACACGCTATGTATGCCGCGACAAAAACGCCTGTGTTTGCACTACGATAGGGATTTAACTGTACGTCCATGCAAATGATGCCTACAGGTAGAATGAAGGCACAATTGTACTTCTTGTTGTGAGGTGAGCATGATCAGATGTTTCCATTACCAGATCATCAGATGTTCTAAAGTAAAATTATGTCGTCACACGCAGATAAGCCTATGGATGACCCATCGGCAATACATTCTGACCGGCGGTGGCGGTCCACTGTGTCCAAGGTGCCATGCTGCACTGCCAGTGCGGCACGTACTGATTGCCTGCAGCCGAGTTACCCATGAGCGAAGGCGTCACTTTGGACGTACCTCTCTCCCTTAGGGAAGTATTAGGGGACGAATTATAGATTGTTCAATCGGGACGGCTCTTCCGCTTCCTATCAGAAATCAAGTTTTCTGTAATTTATTCCCCTCATTAACTTGCTTTTACACCTGACAAAATGAGGATTGTAGCACGGCATGATGTCGCACGTACATCGACCCATTCACATGCAGTTGTCTCGTCGACTGACCTTCGTGCATATGCCATTGTTTGACTGACGATGATATGGGCGCTGCATGACCGACGCTGTCGATATGCCCATAATCCCAAGTAGCTAACCTATCGGTAATGGGTGACGTTGAACTTTGTGAAGTTTATTAAGGCAAACTATAAGACTTACATGTACAAGTTTTGATATTTTTGTTGTTGTTCAGCCAACGTTTTTATATCACCCTTCTTTATCTTCTTGTTCGATCCCCGTAGTTTTCCAATCTGAGACAACTTACTCGAAATCCGTCCATTCCGAAAATCGGAAAATCATAGAAACCATGGAGAACGGACGCGTATATGAGATATTTCAAAGCAACATGTGTTTTATATGGCATGCAAACCATACCTGTTTGTATTTCTGCCATCAAATTTATCAATTTCAATGGGATAGGGGTCACATAAGGTCACGAGGGCACGAGGTTATGGGGTCACGAGGTCAGACGTGAGAGTGTTGATATTTTATCGGGGATGTGCTTTCTTTCATCATTTTCCTTCTCAAAGATGCATAATATGTCACTTTCTCTTCATTATCAATGAGTTATCTATCGCCAAAGATACCCTTGTTGTGGGACCTCAAAATATTGCTGTAGACTATAACTTCGAAACCGTTAGTCGGATCGGCCTAAAACTTGTTCAGGCGTATTCAAAGCACAAGGCTGTCAAGTACACCAATTTTGATCCAAATACAAATTTAGTTGGTGCAAAATTAGAAATGTTTTGGTCGACCTGTCGTGGTCTGGTCTGGTCTGGTCATATTGTCTGGTCTTGGAGTCGTCTTGATGTCGTATTTTGCGGGCGCTGGGCGAGTTTTCTCCGAGCCGTGCCGACCTTGTTTCCGGAGAGAGGTCGCCTCCCGGCCAGCGCAGCCACAGCGAGCGTTGTTCGAACCTGGGTAGTTCGAACCCACGATCCACTCCTTCACGGTCTGTCACATCATCGGGCTCTTCGCCCCATAACTCGTCCACCTTGACACAACATTTAGACAGCGAGGCCAAGCCTCCCACTGTCGTCACGGTTTGAGAGAGGGTGGGGGGTGATAAGGGTTATGGGTCGACATACGAGTTGGAATTGCGTCCGTCACCGGTCTTCGACCAGCTTTAGGGCCCTCTTATGCACTGGGACCCGTCTTACCTACCCTCCCTTTCCCCACAAGCGATGCCCCACGGATCGCCGGAATTGCAAATTGAGGACCTAGGTAAGTATCATGGATCAAATGTTGACAACGATGAGTTTCTGACAAGAACATTCACTCTCTACTAAGACGTGTTGGTCCGATATTTTTTCCCTTCCGACGGTGCGTGCGCATTCAGCGAGTCTTACTTTCTCAGATCGCTGATTAGGGCTTACTAGCAAAAAGTTAGATGTTAATTACGTTATGGCGGAAGCAACCGGCGCTCGTTACTCATCAGACATCTGAACACCCAGTCGATGAGGACCAAACTATCCGAACTAACAGAGATAAGTCACGTTTATGGATTTGATATACTAACTCTTTGCGAAAATTGGCGGTCTACAATGCACATGGACGTCTCTTAGACATACCTGGCTATCGATTGTATCGTGCTGGTGGTTTTGAATCGTTGGGTAGGGCCAAAAAAAAATATTCCTCACACGTTTTGAATCTCTTTGATATGGAAAGCTTATTGCATAAGCACGAGCGTAGAGCGACATAGACCTACAAAATGTCACAAGGTTTTTGCATAAATTGTGATTGAAGACCAACTTTGCTCGAAATCAGGCTGTCGGGGGGGGGGGGGGGGGAGCTGAGATGTCGCACCTGGATACATGGAAAATACAGAGCTAACTAAGAAGCACATGAAGACCCAGCCGAAGAGCCAACAGGTTCTGAACAGACTTCTTAGTTGGACTTTCGGTCTTAGCATCTACCTTTTATTCCCCTGAGCAGAGGCGAAGTGCCATCCGCTAGAGGAGGGATACGTTAAAGAAAGGACTACGTTAAACCAGCTTATATGGCATCCGGTACCAGGCAACCAAGAAAGGAAAGTATGCAAACGCCGGCAAACGAAAAAAAAGTGGCGTAGGGGCGGGGCATAATACATGTCATATAATACATAAAGGTAATACAAGACATACAGGCATTCATACATTGCACATGGAAGGACATTTGGAGGGTGGCCAGCACCACTGTCCCGGATCAGGCTCCGCTAGCCACCCACGACCTGAAAACGAAGCAGATGTCCGTCGCCCAGGGCGAGTCGTGAGCGACTGGATACATCCTTGGATGTGTTGATGTGTGTTTTAGTTCAAACTTGGTAAAAACACCCGTAAGAAAAAAGCCGAGCTGCTTGGAAAACCCGAAGGTAAAACCCAAGCGCAAAATATGGGGTATCCATTCGTTTTTCCAAATTGAATCGGTCCCTTCCTACCTATTGGAAAATAATATATATGTTGGTGTCATGCGAGTCAGGGGAGGAAGGCAGCGTGCAATGCATGCCGTATAGCTTCTAGCGTCACATCAAGTTATTTCGAATACGGTAGAAAATAGTCAGTAGGTCAAATCAATTCGGAAAGTTGGCTGTGATGTCAACAGCGGAAAGGTAGCTCGAGGAGCGCCGGGTGCTCATCCCCGAGAAGAGCTCGAAGCGAAATTTGCGTATGAGTATTGGTGAAATATTGGAGAATGGAGCGACGATGAGGACCATATGCTGGACACGTAAGTAAAACATGTGCGAAGGTAGTGTGAACTCGACATGTGTTACAAAGTGGAGGGCGGCGTGATTGAAGGAAAATCTAGTCGTGTATTAATATGGTGTGTCCGAGGCGAAGACGTGCGAGCACCACCTCGTTCAGACGAGAGTGCTGGTGGAAAGAGGGCCATTTGAAGAGTGTAGGTTTGATATTGTGTAAATGTGAGGTGTTGTGTGACCAGCAGGCCTGGGTGTTTTTAATAACATATTTACAAAGGATAGGGGGTTCCCGGGGTGTACCGGAGCACCCTCGTTCGGGGAGACGTCGATTGCCGCCCGGGCCAGACCATCCGCTGGTTCATTCCCAGGGATTCCCTTGGGTCCGGAGATCCAGAGGAGGGTGAGCTGAAGGTGTGCATGATTGTCATGGTAGAGGTGTCGGATGGCGTGGAGTGTGGGATGCGTGGTGCTGTGTATGGCCGCGAGGGCGTCAATAGCAGAGCGTGAATCCGTGCAGATTGTAGTAGGGGTGGTGATTTGTCGTGCAATGATGTGTTGCAGGCAAGTGAGCATGGTGACTAATTCTGCTGTGTATACCGAATGATGAAGTGTTAATTTAATTTGACCAGTGTCGGGCCCACCGCACTAGGTGGCGCCCGTACCATCGTTGGTACGGGAGCCGTCGGTGAAGAAGAATGTGTGTTGTGGGTGGGCCCCTTGATATTAAAAGAATTTGCTTTGAGCTATGATGGGGGAGAGTAGGGTTTTGTTGTGCCGAAAGAGATACTCGAGTTTGGGGTGTTTCACGTGCCAGAATGGGAGAAGGGGGAATTTGGTTGGGGGTTACAACGGGAAATTTCAGTACGAGCGTGAGCACCTGGTTCAAGTGGATAGCAATGCTGTATTCATTTTTGTTGTAGGAGCGCCGAACAGGCAAGACCAGGCAACATTGGATTGGCAACATTAGAAATTGGCAACATTGGCAACATTAGACCAGGCAACATTGGAGGAGTGATTTAGTTGTGTTGTTGTCCTGAAGTGAGGTGTGGTGTTCTGAGGTGTTGTAGGCTAGGGAGATTGGCCTCAATCGGGAGACTGGGGTAGGTGTGGTGCGGTGTGCTCCGGTGATGAGGCGAAGTGCATGGCTTTGTATGCGTTCTAGTGAGGTGGTGTGTGAAGGGGGATATATAATCGAAGATAAATGCATTGTATTCCAGGATTGAACGAATCAGGGTAATATATATTTTGGTGATGGTAGGCCTGTCTGCACCCCAGTCGCGACCGGAGATGCAGCGCAAGAGACTCAGGCGCACAACGCAGCGCTGCTTCATATAGGTAATATTGGGCCGAAATAGAGTCCTTTGTCGAGAATAGTTTCGAGATATTAGAAAGAGGTTTGGAGGGCGATGATTTGATCGCGATAGCGGAGCGGTGTATGGGGTACGGTATATGTGGGAATCAGAGAAAACAGCATTGTGGCCGATTTAGTGCACGAGATCTGTTGTCCCCAGAGGGAGCACCATGAATCAATGTGATTCATGACGAGTTGTACAATATGGTTTGCTGTATCTGCCGGGGGGTGGATGCACCAAATGGCCAAATCATCGGCGTACAGATAATATTTCAGACATGGAGCAATCAGGGGAAGTTGGTCAAATGCGTCGTTGATCATAATGAGGAATAGGATTGGGGATAGGACGCTGCCTTGCGGGACGCCTTGATCGAGAGTGTGGGGCCGGGAATAGACGTTGCCGCAACGGACGATGAAATAACGATTGTCGAGAAAGTTGGCGATATAGGTGGCCATTCTGCCCTTGATGCCAATTCGGTGTAATTTAATTCGAAGGGCAGAACTGCGCACTTTATTAAACGCGGAATATAGGTTTAAAAAGGCGATAGTTTCGGATATTTTCGCGAATCCACGCTGCATTGAGTCAACAATTCCGATGAGATTATTAGCGGTGCCACGCCTTGGCCGAAAGCAGCTCTGAAAAGGGAAGATAATTTTGTTGTTTTCAAGACAGACTCTGATTCGTCTATTGACCAAGCGCTCAAAGATTTTGAAAGCACAACTAGTGAGAGAGATAGGGCGATAGCTGGAGGGGAGGTATCGAGGTTTGAAAGGTTTAGCGATAGGAATGATAGTGCTGGTAGGCCAGGAGGCTGGGAAAGTACCGTCAGTCCATAGTTGATTTAGTGCCGAAAGGATGTTGGCTTTACCGGAGTCAGAGAGGTTTTGAAAGAAGGGGTATGCCAATTGACGAGGGCCAACAGCAGTATTGGGTACCTTTGAGGGATAAATTTAGTTCATAGAGGGTAAAGGGTTAGAGGGTAGGGTTCAGAGTTGTCGGAGCCAAAGTGACAGACCTGGCAAGAGTGTCACGAATGAATATGGTGGTGTGCTGTGATTACTGAGTGTTGGAGATGTCGGAGTAATAAGTGGCGAAGTGTTCCGCGACGGCTGTGGGTTCTGTTATGTGGAGTTGATTAATTGTCGGTTGTGGGAATTCGCAAATTTTGCGTCAAAATTTGGGAGATGGGAGTAAATCGATTGAATGAATTGGAATAGAGTTGCCAGTTGTGTTTCTTTTTGGCCGGAAGGATAATTTGCTGACAACGTTGTTTTGCCTCGCGGGTTTCTAACACGTTTTGCGTGGTGAGGTTTTACGAAATTTCTGCTTAGCCCGCCGCCGCAAGGCGGCGGCTGGTTGACACTCGTCGTTCCACCACGGAACGTGTTTACGGCCGGGGTAGCGACGAGTTTTGGGTACGTAATTTTTCTGCCGCAAATAATATGGTATTAAGGAGTGCCGAAATTGTGGGGGGGGGGGGGGTGAGACTGGGGAGGGATGACACTATCAATTTCCTTGCAGAAAGACGGCCATTTCCCTTTGCGAACATTCCAGTTGGGTATAAATGAATGATCTCTAGACTGGGCTGAGCGTTCAAGTATGACATGAATGGGAAAGTGATCGCTAAAAAGGGAATCGGGTTGTACTTGCCAAGAGGTGAGTACAGGGGTGAGATAGAAGCCAAAGCCAGAATGAGGTCAATGGCAGATGGACGTAACGGGCCGATGTTTGTGCTGTTGGTGGGTGTTTGGTCGTTTAAAAAGACCATGTTGTGGGTGTTGAGGAGTGTTTCAATGCGATGTCCGCGTGGAGATGTGGTGTGACAACCCTATGCCTGATGGTGAGCGTTGCGGTCGCCCAGTACCAGGCAGGGGTGTGGAAGGAGATCGAAGAGGTTGGTCAAAGAAGCTAATGATAGCGCATGAGTAGGGGGAAGATAGAGGGAGAGTACGGTGACTTATAGTTGTGCAATTTGGACAGACGTGGTAACAAAATTCAGGTCATTAGCAATGGTGATCGGGCGATGATGAAGGGTGTCCGAGACAAATAATGCTACCCCGCCGCCGCAGGGCTCTGTATAATTTATGTTATGGGTATAGAGGGTCAAATGTTAAAATGTTAAAGAGTTGAATGTTAATGTTAAAGATGCCAAAGATGTTAAAATTGTATGGGTCATTGTCGCGCCATCGGGTCTCCTGAACGGCGGCAATCAATGGTTTATTTAAAAAAAATATATTCCTTCAATTCTGCCCAATGGGATATGAGGGACCTCGTATTCAATTAGAGCAAGAATTCAGTGTTGGGTGTCTGCATTGGTAGTAGTGGTGGTGATCACGCCCCCGCAGGCGTGTGTGTGGCGGGGAGGGTGTGGCGGAGTCGTCCGTTTCATAGGAGTCGGACGACCCTGGTGTGGGGGACGGAAGCTCTGGATACTTGGAGGGTCCGGGATCGGGGACCGAGAGCCGAAGCTGACCCGGGAGGTCAGAGGGGGGGGGGACAGGGACGGCCCTGGGGTGGCGTCGGAAGGGCCCATGCTTCAGTGGACGGGACGGCCTGGTGGCGGTGGGGGGGGAGTCGGAGGAGCCAGCGAGGGGGCGTCGGCGGCGGTGGGGAAAGGGCTCGGAGGGTCGGGGCAAGAGGGAGGGCGAGCGAGCGGCCGCCTCGGCTGGGATCGGCCACAGGGGGGCCGAGCGGGGCCCAGCCCACACCATCGGTGGTGTGGGAGACGGGGGGGGGGGGGGGGGGGGCTCGTGCTGCGAGGCGACGCTGCTGCCGGTCCCTGGCGTCAAGCCGTGCCGGGCAGTGTGGAGAATATGCCGGGTGCGATGCCTGGCAGACCGCGCATCGAGGATCCTCGGACGTGCACAAGTCTGTGGGGTGCCCTTCGGCACAGCGCCCACACACCAACTATCTGGCACGACATACTCGACTCAGGTGCCCGAACCGCTGGCAGAAAGTGGGCCCGGGGCGGGGACCAGGAGCGGAGCGGGATCCTCATGTAGCCCGCCATGACGTGGGCAGGAGGGTTCAGTGTCCTGAAACCTAGTTTCAGGACGGGGCCAGGGCGGGACCGGCGTCCGAGGCGGGTTAGCATTTACCACCTCTCGT
>JAOTOM010003598.1:0-12500 GCA_034440615.1 Ashinkailepas kermadecensis
ATGTGCATATGCGACACCTGAGCAGAAATATGGACCATCAATCATCATTATTACATATGTCCGTATTATGTATGTTCCTCCGAAGGAACCATTGCACTCTGATAACTCCGGCAAAAACTGGCCAGCAATTATTTATTCCGACAAGGTATACAGGCTACAGGAACGATTTTGGTCTTGATCCGAAAGGATTCAAAATTGTAACAGATTGAGGGCTCCTATTTTCCCAAAGATTACTTAACCCAGGAATGCCAGGGTCCATGTGTACCGGAGGAGTAGGACAATTCCCTCCCCACATTTTGTTCTCATAAAATGTCTCGAAAACCAATTGAGGTAGACAGCTCAAATTTGTTTGCACACCTACATGGGTACTACCCATGCCTTTCTACAAAACCAACGTCTGGTTGGGGGTGGTGATGTAATTACAGCCATAGCCCCTGCCGCCGGGTGCTGGCCACGCCGTCGGATACGACTTCGTCGACACATTCCACCCGCGGCCCTGACCGGAGAGGCTCAGTCTCTGACTCGAGCTTAGTCTCTGCGCCTGACGAGAGGCTCAGTATCTGACTCGAGCTCAGTCTCTTTGGCCCCCGACCCGAGAGGCTCAGTATCTGACTCAAGCTCAGTCTCTGCGGCCCTGACCCGAGAGGTTCAGTCTCTGACTCGAGCTCAGTCTCTGCGGCCCTGACCCGAGAGACCCAGTCTCAACTCGAGTTCAGTCTCTGCGGCCCTGACCTGAGAGGCTCAGTCTCTGACTCAAGCTCAGTCTTTGCGGCCCTGACCCGAGAGGCTCAGTCTCTGACTCGAGCTCAGTCTCTGTGGCCCTGACCCGAGAGGCCCAGTCTCTGACTCGAGCTCAGTCTCTGCGGCCCCTGACCCGAGAGGCTCAGTATCTGACTCGAGGCTCAGTCTCTGCGGCCCTGACCCGGAGAGGCTCAGTATCCGACTCGAGCTCAGTTTCTGCGGCCCTGTGGCCCTGCGGTTATTTCAGGTCATACAATGTGTATCTGATGTCAATAGGAAAAGCACAATTAATCAAACATGATTGCTCAAATACTATTATCCCTGTGAAATTTGCTTGACTGAATGCTATTCTTTCTAAATGTGGTTACCAGGAAACATCCTCTCCTATGGTTTCAAAACATAAATCCAGCACAGGCACGAAATCAGAGATATATAATTCCACATGTGAGTCAACTATCAGACCCAAGGTCATGTTTCTTTCAGTAGTCAAATCGCTTTGGTACAAGCAAGACAATATTTCCCCAGTTACTTCCCAGTGAATTTCTTGCTTTTGCAGGTTGTTAGGGATAGGTAAATCTGTAAGGCATATGTGCATGAAATCCCATGTTTTAATTTATGGATTCACATGGTTGTTCAGAAATTACCTATGTATGTACCTTTCACGCTGCTGATACACAACCATTTTCTGGAGTGTGAACTGTATTTACTTCGTGTATGCAAAAATGCAGGAGTTTCTCAAAGAATGGGGCAGGCTTGCTGGGTCAGGAGCAGAACCTGGTCACGGACACCATTACAAGTGTGTAATTAGGGACGTGACGAGCTTGCTGGGTCAGGAGCAGAACCTGGCCACGGACAACACTACAGGTGTATAATTAGGGACGTCACGAGCTTGCTGGGTCAGGAGCAGAACCTGGCCACGGACAACACTACAGGTGTATAATTAGGGACGTCACGAGCTTGCTGGGTCAGGAGCAGAACCTGGCCACGAACACCACTACAGGTGTATAATTAGAGACGTCACGAGCTTGCTGGGTCAGGAGCAGAACCTGGCCACGGACACCATTACATGTGTGTAATTAGGGACGTCACGAGCTTGCTGGGTCAGGAGTAGAACCTGACCACGGACACCAGCACAGGTGTATAATTAGGTAGTCACGAGCTTGCTGGATCAGGAGTAGAACCTGACCACGGACACCACTACAGGTGTGTAATTAGGGACGTCACGAGCTTGCTGGGTCAGGAGCAGAACCTGGCCACGAACACCACTACAGGTGTGTAATTAGGGACGTCACGAGCTTGCTGTGTCAGGAGCAGAACCTGACCACGAACACCACTACAGGTGTATAATTAGAGACGTCACGAGCTTGCTGGGTCAGGAGCAGAACCTGGCCAGGAACACCATTACATGTGTGTAATTAGGGACGTCACGAGCTTGCTGGGTCAGGAGTAGAACCTGACCACGGACACCACTACAGGTGTATAATTAGGGACGTCACGAGCTTGCTGGATCAGGAGCAGAACCTGACCACGGACACCACTACAGGTGTATAATTAGGGACGTCACGAGCTTGCTGGATTAGGAGCAGAACCTGTCCACGGACACCACTACAGGTGTATAATTGGGGACGTCACGAGCTTGCTGGATCAGGAGCAGAACCTGACCACGGACACCACTACAGGTGTGTAATTAGGGACGTCACGAGCTTACTCGGTCACGAGCGCGCCACAGTGCTGGCTGGACTGGAGAGGCGCCCTGACATTCCGTCGGCCGCTCCCACAAACTCCGCCGGCAGTTTGCCGCCAGTTATTCGGTCGAGCGCTGGGGACGACCGACACGTTTGACCTGAACTCCGCATTTCTCCGCTCGGCCGCAATACCAGGCGCCGACTCGAACTGCTTCCGGAGCATTTGCGGCAGAGGCGTCGCTCTCGCGCCAGCCGGTCGGGTCATTACAGCTGAGATGAGTCGGAAGTGAGCACGCCCACATGCACGATAGTCCATTGCTCGGCATATGCCAGATACACCGCAGCACCGCATACCACTGATGCCAGCAGTCGGCTTGTGCAGCTGGGTACTACGAAACGTGGACACGGGTACACTTAAGCAGCATACTCGCCCGGGGAACGTTAGGAAGGAGAAAAGAAGTCAGAGGCATCCCATGGTATGCATGGTATAAAACATTGAGAATGTTATGTTCGCCTACTGAGTTGTGACGCCATAAGAAGGACAAGCCGTTTTTCGCCGACATCGCAAGTTCTTAATTTAAGTTATTGTTCCAAATCGTTGGATGTTGAATGACGATGACTCAGATAAAGTGCACACATACGCCGTTGGCATTCCAGGGTTATTAGAGGTCATGGACCAAAATTAACCTCAGATAGTTTCTTTTCACCTTCAGAGTAACTCTTAGGTTAATGTAGGTGGGTAAGCTAAACTTAATGTCTACTTCCCCTGGGTACAAGAAAACAATATTTGGGACACTACTTCGGACGTTTGCAAAAAGTGCTCAACACTTCGGTCTCATCTGAACCTTGGCGTATGGGTCAAATGTAACACTTGCGCGTCGTTAGAATCCAAAGATAATCAGGAATACTACGGTAAATATTTCAAGTGCGTATCAGTTGTTGCTATTGCACAGGACGTGCTTAAGTGTGAAAGCTATCAACGTATGCGAAAAAATACATTTGGGCTGAAGTAGAGGGTCAACCTATTCAACGACATCATAACAATTGCATACCAACTGCGAGATGGCGTCACATGCAACGAGTTTGCGTTGAGTTGCGTGTTTGTGCTGAGTTTGCGTCATGTCGCTGTCTGTCATGTCGCTGCGTCATGTCACGTTGAGTTGCGTGTTTGTGCTGAGTTTGCGTCATGTCGCTGTCTGTCATGTCGCTGCGTCATGTCACGTTGAGTTGCGTGTTTGTGCTGAGTTTGCGTCATGTCGCTGTCTGTCATGTCGCTGCGTCATGTCACGTTGAGTTGCGTGTTTGTGCTGAGTTTGCGTCATGTCGCTGTCTGTCATGTCGCTGCGTCATGTCGCTGTCTGTCATGTCGCTGCGTCATGTCACGTTGAGTTGCGTGTTTGTGCTGAGTTTGCGTCATGTCGCTGTCTGTCATGTCGCTGCGTCATGTCGCTGTCTGTCATGTCGCTGCGTCATGTCGCTGTCTGTCATGTCGCTGCGTCATGTCGCTGTCTGTCATGTCGCTGCGTCATGTCGCTGTCTGTCATGTCGCTGCGTCATGTCACGTTGAGTTGCGTGTTTGTGCTGAGTTTGCGTCATGTCACTGGTTCCCTTGGTTTTGACCCACTAGGGGCTATCGCAAACCCCTCCCTCTCTGCACTGTAAAAGGTGGCAAAATACAGTGCTCGGGCGGGGTCAACATCACTTTTGTACTAGCCCTAGGCATTGCACGAAAAGAACAAGTTATAAACAGCGTTTACCTACAGCATAGCTTTAACCCCTGACATAGCGCCCTTAGCTGTCGGTGTGGGTACCGGCACGTGGGTAATTGTGTTTGGTTTTGATTTTCTCCATATCAATACGAATATCTAGATAAGGCATGGCACCACCGAGTAGGCAGGGATGCGGGTGAGCGGGGGGAGGGGGGGGGGGGGACTGCCCTCGCCTTGCCATGAAGCAAGGGAATCATACCTTCTCACCACTCCCTACCATTTCTTCGAATCTTGGAAGGCCCCAAACCTAAGAGGAGGCCAATCATGCTGTTCAGAAGTCCGATGCTAAGAACATATGAGTATTGACATGAGGTCACTTCAGATCACGAAAAGATCCCAACAGCCGACAGAAGGCTCATGACCAAGAGACCCATTAGTCGTGGCAGGATGAATGTTTCCAAAGGTCACGAAAAGACCCAACACCAGATTGGAGGCCAAGGCGTGTTTTCCGGAAGTTCCAGTCCTCCTGTCCAGAATTGTGGCCCTCTGGAGGTCACGAAAAGACCCCAACACCTGGGAAGGGCCCCAGTTGAACTGAGAATAGCCATTGGGTTCAATATTCGAAGCTGTTACTCAAGTAAGACTAGTTTCACGTTTCATATGAACAATACACGCCTCAACTGAGAGCGGTTATTGGTATAAATGTCCCTCGCTGTTCTCATATGAAGCTTCTTTCAGGTCTAAATACAGGTTTTATTTTGGTATAGTAGCTAAAACAGGACATATGAATAGTTGCCTTTTTGCAGTGTCACATGACATACCTTAACCCACGCTGTCTCGGAGGGGGGGGGTTGATAGGCGCCCGCCCCCTAAGGTTTTCGGCGGATTGGAAAAGAAGAGCGCGCGGCAGCGCGTCGAAATTTGGCATACCTTTCCCCACATCAATCTGGCATGTTGTATCAAAATTTTTAGGTCAGATCATCTAGGGTCAACGAGTTAGTGAAGGTCAAGTGAGGTCACCTCCAGAAAAGTTCAAACCAGTCGTCACGCTTTAACGGATAAGGATACTTTAATGAAACTTTCAGCGTTTGCTTAACTTTAGGGACGAAACAAAATGCACCGGTGGAATTTTTTTCTCCCGTTTTTGATTACTTATTAGTTTTGCATATTTGCCCATTAGACTTAAAATCGAAGATTCTGGCTAAAGTAAGCATTTTTATGAGAGCAAGTTGACTTCGAACAATGTTTTTCGGTCCGCTCTACCCATTATAAAAATAAAAATGAAGGAAAATTGAAAACTGAACATCTTTAATTTAAAAAATATTGATTTTTGGGTGAACCAAAATTTATGTCCATGGTCGATTTCGCCTTCCTTTTCTGATTCCAAATAATTTGTTTTCAAATCTCCCCAAAATTAACTCCCCAGAGCCAAAAACATGATGTAAGTCGTGAAAACCTAGGCCCCCTAGTGACGTCACCTTTGAGGGAGGATACAATGTTTGGGGTGGTGTCTGGCCCAACTCGTCGAGCGCTTTCCGATGACACCTCTTTCGTTTTCGTGCGACGCTTAGTTTGGAGATTAAAGTGGGGGGTTGTATCAACCCCCCCCCCCCGACACGGGGTGTGAGGATATGACCGAAAATAAGTGGTTAATATACAGCTCTAGAGTGCCGCACACTTATCGCCGGCGTCATCTGCCACATATGCCACTCATCACTGTCTCAGAGGATAATGTCCTGGCGATGGCCAGCGAAGTCATTGAAGACGAGCTGTCATCACCACAACATTCTGTTTATTTGCCAAATGCATTCCAAAAATGTACCATAGAAACAGGCATGCCTTTGCATCAAATATCATCGTCGTTTTGATATTCGCTATGTCACTCACAGACAACAATCCTGGACTTCGACAAATGCCTGGGCATACTGTTGATCTGCCAAAGCATATAGGAGACACCGGGAGCTCCAAGGATTTATGCCAAGAGCAAGCTCAGGTAGAACGCAAATTATTTGCCGGTTGTTTTCCACGCCGCACTCTGGGCCTCCTTTATCCCCAAACCGATATGTTGGAACAGCCCATGGGGTACGGATGAGACACCTGCCACAGTTATGGTCTCTGCCACCGCCGAACCGTCTTCAACCGTGACGGGACTGTCGGAGAGTGCCAATCGGCAGCTGGAGACAGTTCAGTGAGAGTGTGAGCGAAATGTGAGACAATGAGAATTCCAGCTAAGGTGCTGGTCGAGGAAGACACCTAACACTTTAACGGTGGGCCGTAGTTTCAACAGTGATTGCAGTCCGAAGTGTGCAGATGATTATGGAGAACAATGGTGAGTTGAATCGCATCACATTATAGTCCTTTGAAATATTGTCTACAGCTGATAACTATGCTGCCTTGCACTATAGATCTGGTCAACTGCAGGGCGGGAATTTCGAAAGTTCAAAATGTCACGCCTTTAGCGAGTACCAATAATTTGTGCAACGACAGTTACAGTGAAGCCTGGTAAATTTGTGCAATCATGTTTTATTGCGCTCAAATGTATTAAACACCATTTTCATTGGGTATAAAAGTGTTTGGCAAACAGCACAGGCGATTTTCCGTGTGTTCTCCGAACCGAAAGCGGTGTTCGGAATACAGCACGTGTGTCTGCACCTGCAAACACAATTGAAGTGTGTGCTGAATTCCGAACACGAACTTAAGCATTTTAAGATCACATGGTTACACTGGGAAAGGTAGATCCAGTAATTATCGTTAGGAAGGGGCGCATAAGACAAATGCACCCCTTTGGATTGGAAAGGCGCCCCTTCAGTAAACTTCAGTGTACCCCTCCCCACATAGGGAATTTTTTCCGCCGAAGGCACCCCTCCGAGGAAATGTGCCCCTTCCCAATGATAATTACTGGATCTGCCCTTCCCAAGTGCAACCCTGAGGGCTTAAAATGCTTGTTAAGCCCGTGTTCGGAATTCAACAAACACTTCAACTTCACTACCTTTAACAGGCGCAGGTACACGTGCCGTATTTCGAACACCGCTGTTCAGTTTGGGGAACATACGGAAAATCGCCTGTGTTGTTTGCCGAACACGTTTATACCCCAAGGAAGACGGTGTTTAATACATTTGAGCCAAATAAAACATGATTGCACAAAGTCACAAGGCTTCACTGTAGCTGTCGTTGCACAAGTTATTAGGATCTGCCAAAGGCGTAACATTTTGAGCTTTCGAAATTGCCGCCCTTACTTTTGACCAGATATATGATTCAAGGAAATATGGCAAGGAACTGTACACAATTTTTTAAAGCAATATCATGTCATGCAATTAGACTTACCATTGTTCTTCATATTTATCCGCACGCATCGAACTGCAGTCACTGAGGAGCTATAGCTGGGTAACTCCGGACAGATTGCACAGCAATGGCGGCCGGACGCCGTCGGAAGAAAATGGATGATGAGTCCAGCATCTATTCTCATGATAGCCGCAACTTGATAAAACTTGAGACCTGCATTATTTCTCACGATGTCTCGGTAGAATTACGCATGAATATTGAGAAACTTACTTGATCCATGACATACATCATCAAAATATAGGTTCTCACCGCCTAAAAACTACACGCATTCAAGACATTGAGTCCGATAACTGTCCATTCGTGAGCAACAAAACGAACATGTTCTGCACTGCACGGTAGCGGTAGCTGCACTGCACTGTACGGTAGCGCAGTATATATGCTGATGCCGGGATAATCTGTCTACGTACCGGATCCAATGCACGGTAGCGCAGCACATATGCTGGTGTTGGGATAACCTGGCTACGCACCAGATCCACGACACGACAGCGCAATATCGCTTGCACTGCTGAACGCTGCTGTCCTGATTGGCACAATGGCATGCATGAGCGCGTCCATACCACATGCATGCCAAAAAGACAGGCCACTCATATCCAATAGATGCAGCGCAGCAGAACGAGCGTCGCTGTTTCCAGACGGAACGGCACTTACTGCACTCGTTTATGTTAGTGACTATTTCAAAGCGCTCCATATCGTGGGCGCAAGTGCCATCGATGTCGTCGATAGTCGACATCGGCGCAGCTATGCTCCGTGGTGCCCTATGCGAGATCGGCGCTGATGACCCGGCGGGATCGGACAGTTAACCTGCGTCGTGCCTTTACCAGATCGGTGTTATGGACACCGCCGGATTGGACCAAAAAACACGCCATTTTATCTGATCTGATTTCATTTGAATTGATTTGATGTGAAGTTCCAAGTCATAAGTTGCAAGGTACAAGTTACACGCTGCACGCCGCCATCGTCCCCGGCTTCGCATGTCAGACATATATAGATTATTTCTAAATAGGCAGGAAAGGACCGATCCAACTTCGCAAGAACGGAAGATTGGCCCAGATGTCGCGCTTGGTTCTTTATCTTCGAGTCTTCCAAGCAGCTTTACATTTTTTCCTCCGGATTTTTTCACAAGTTTTAACCACAACACACACCTACACATCGAAGGTTGTGCCCGGTCGCTCACGACTCGCCTCGGGCGCCGTTTTCTGCTTGCTTCGATGCTTCGTTTTCAGGTCGCAGGTGGTCAGCGGAGCCTGTCAGGAGGCTGGTCTGTGTGATCTGTGTCACTCTACAATGGGATGCTGGTCACTCTCCAAATGTTATATCGCGTGCCATGTATGCACGTCTCTATGCCCTGCATGCCATGTATGCCCCCCCCCCTTCCTCTAAGCCACTTTCCTTGTTTGCCGGCGTCTCTCTTTCTTCCTCTCTTACCTACCCGATACCGCCGGATGCCACATAAGCCGGTTTAGCCTACTTTTCATTATGCAATCCATCTCTGGCGGTTGGAATTTTGTCACTGCTAAAGATTTAACAATGATAATATTCTGAATCGGTGTGTGTTCTGGTTTCGCTTATGCTGGTCGTGTGCTGATATGCTGTATGCCTTGTAACTTGAGATGTCCATCCTGCATCTATTTGATTATCCAATGATTTCGGGTCTAAAGATGTTGTAATTCCGATTTGTTTTTATAGCCAATATAAAAATGCATCTGAAAATAGCAACAGGTGGAAAATATGTGCCAGCTTATGTTTATATGCAACACCAGAGACGCTGCCGCATATTTTATGATAGCTGGGTGTGCAACTACTCACGAATCTACCTACTAGTTACTTAGAAGGGTAAGTTGCAAGAAAGGGGGAGTGATGCTGCACGGAATGGAAGTGGGAGTGAAATGATAGCTGAAGATAGAGAGAGAGAGAGAGAGAGAGAGAGAGGGAGGTCTTAGTTATAGGTAAGGTATACTGATCGTTAATTTTGTAGTAGGAACTCGAGTAGAAGGACTTGAGTCTGCTTCCCAGGTGCTCCAGCAAAAGGTGTTGGAGATAGGTTAGAAGGAGTAATGAAGAGAAGTGGAGAGGGTACCACAGTAATTGTACATGCTGGTGTGAATGATGTAAGAAGAGGCAAAACTGAGGAAACCATAAAGGAGTACAGGGCTTTGATAGGTAGGCTAGCGGAAGGTAGGAGGAGAGGAGTGATAACATCCATCCTTCCTGTGGTAAGTGCAAGTGTAGAATGATATTATTGGGTCATTGGACTGAATAGTGGGGTGCCCAAGATTTACAAGGAGCTTTGGGTCAGATGGTTGGATCTGTTGTGATTTTTTTTTTTTTTTTTTGGGGGGGGGGCGGGCAATAAAATATTTGCTTTATATAGGTTATATCTGAGCAAGAGAGGAGTGGAATTGCTCAGCAACAGTTACAAGAAGGTTTTGCATAGGACACATGGAAATTAGGCAGGTCATGTGGGATATAGCTGATAAGAGAGAAGGATTGCAAGCAAGGAAAGGAATAGCATATCATGTGCTATGTAAATGCCAGAAATGCTAGGAACAAAATTGGGAACTACATGCATATATGTTGTCTGAAAAGCTACATTTGGTATGCATAACCGAGGCATGAGTCCACCAAAGTATTTTTGGATATGACTTGCCAGAATTTGAATAGATCGGCTACAGCATGCATGTTCATTTTTATTTCTTCATTTATTCGGTTTGCCACACACAGGAACAGTGCCCCAATTATGGTGGTCCTCATACATACACTCACACACGCCGCCCACTCGTGACACTCTACTTCAGAATGGTAAAATGGTGACTGGTTAAAAACAATACAGTAAAAAATGAACATGTACGATATATAATTATGGCCTGATGAAAGAGGTGAGAATGTTTATGCTAAGATCTCGTACAGATGTGTGACGAAACACTACAATCACCTTACAGCAGTTGCATGTAGGAATGCAAACATAGTGCGTCTGGAGTCCCGAAACATATTCAGTGCTGGCTGTACGGCGGTTAATGCGTTCGCAGCTCGGGGTAAGCGGGAGAACAGGCTGGTTGCAATAGCGTTGACGCGGGCACGGGGCACCGCAAACAGGTCGACGCTTCTGGTCCGACGAGACGCGACGCGGAGCGGAAACCTGCCTAGGAGGAGCGGACTCTCGCAGCGGCCGTTCAGCAGCCCGTGAAAGAACGACAAATCGAGTAGCTCCCTCCTCCCAGACAGTTTCGTTACGTTGTATTTTTGACAGAGTTCATCGTAATTTCCTAGGTTGTACCTGTCACGCCTGGTTCCTGCCAGAAAAGCCAAGAATTTGTGTTGGATGCGCTCCAGCCGATCTAGGTGAGGGCGCGCCGCTCCCGCCCACACTACGCTTCCGTACTCGAGTATGGACCTTACGTTGGCGTAGTAGGCCACTACTACAGCTGTCTTGCTGTAGTTACCTCTAATCCCCTGTAGGCTCCGGATTAAGAGACCCAAGGCTCTATTTCCCCTTATGACGATGGAGTCGATGTGATGCGAAAAAGTTAATTTGGTGTCAAGAATGATGCCGAGATCTCGTACATGTGTTACTAATTCGAGTTGAGCTGATCCAATCTGAAAACGTATAGGCAATGGTTGAGTTTTGAGAGTGACTCGAAAATGAAAGCACTTGTTGGTACACAGGGTCAGTTTCCAGGTTTTGCACCAATTTTCCAGAGAATTTAGATCACGCTGTAACCCGATGCCGTCTTCCTGGCCCTTGATTGTACGGACAATTTTGAGATCGTCACAGTACAGAAGGCAAGACGATTCTAAAACGTTGGGAAGATCGTTAATGAAGGCCAGGAAGAGGCTCGGGCCCAACAGGGAACCCTCTGCAACCCCGCTCAGTACCTGGGACCATCCTGACGTCAAACCGTTGACAAGCACACGTTGGCGTCTGTTCATGAAGTACGATCTAAAAAGTGAGAGAACTGGGCCAGAAATGCCGTACGAATTTTCCAATTTGTGAAGCAGAAGTCATGATCAACACTTTGAAACGCGGAACTAAAATCAGTATAAATTATATCAAGTTGTTGTTTTTCCTCCAGAGCCGAAGTGGCATGCGCCAACAGTTCGCACAGGTTCGTCACACAGGACCTCTTTGACACGAATCCATGCTGCGAGTCCGAAATTACGGGCCGAATGTGGGAGATGAACGCGTCGCACACAACTTTTTCAAAGACTTTAGAAATGACCTGGAGCAAACTAATGGATCGGTAATTACTAGCCAGGTCGCGACGCCCCTTCTTGTGTACCGGAATGATATTCGCTTCCTTCCACTTTTCGGGAAAAATGCCAGAAGTCAAACACTTATTGAAGATAATACCCAGCGGATTCGACAAGACATCGGCGCATTCCTTCAAAATCACAGCGCTGAGGCCATCCGGTCCACATGATTTCGACTTGTCAACTGAAGAGAGCAAAGCTGCAATTCGGAAGGGCGCCACCGACATTCTGGAGAGTGTACCGATCCCGAAGTCACAACAAGGAGGCAGGGCCTCATCCGGAGCTGAAGGCACAGTGAATTTAGACGCGAAGTATCGATTGAACATACTTGCTTTTTGTTCGCCAGCCGAGGCGATTTCATTTTCGAGTTTAAAATTTGACGGCAAAGTTTTTGAAAGCTTCACATATTTAAGGAATGACCAAAATCTCTTTGGAGCTGTTTTGAAGTCAGCGATCAGACTAATGAGATAGTCACGATATTTCTTCGAAACAAGATCCTTGAAAAACTTTCTCTTTTCGCGGAAATTGGCAACATTCGCTTCATTGGGAAGTCGCCTCTTGGACTGAAAGGCACGTTCTTTCTCACGCAGAGCGGCGCGCACTGCCCCGTCAAACCAAGGCGGATATTTGCGTGACAGGGTAACCGTCGGAATGTGGTCGCTGACGGCGGCCTGAACAAAGTCGTAGAACGCTTCCACTGCCTCGTCTACGGACATGTCTTCCAAAGCTATCCATGGGCACAAGCGAAGCGTCGTGCGCAACCCGTCCCAGTCAG